>CAUYQV010077186.1:0-31499 GCA_963574575.1 Galagoides demidoff
CGCCTGGAAACCAGTCGTCTTTTTGGCACTGTCTCCATAATTTTACCTTTTACGTATTGTCACCATGTTGGAATCATATTGTATGTACATTGGCTTGTTTAAATTAATAATATGCATTTGAGCTTCCTCTATGTCTTTTTATGATTTGTTAGCTTCTTTCTTTTTTTTTTTTTTTTTTTTTTTGAGACGGAGCCTCAAGCTATCCCCCTGGGTAGAGTGCCATGGCATCACAGCTCATAGCAGCCTCCAACTCCTGGGCTCAAGTGAGTCTCCTGCCTCTGCCTCTGCCTCCGCCTCCCAAGTAGCTGGGACCACAGGCGCCCGCCACAACGCCGGGCCGTTTTTTGGGTTGCAGCCATCTTGTTGTTTGGCGGGCCGGGCTGGGGATTCGAACCTGCCACCTTAGGTGTACGTGGCTGGTGCCTTAGCCGATTGAGCCATAGGCGCCGAACCAAAGTTCCAAGCCTTCTTTGGTGACAAAGAGATCTTTCTGAGAGAGCTCATTTCAAACTCATCAGATGCTTTTGGACAAATCAGATATGAAAATTTGACAGATTCCAGTAAACTAGACTCTGGGAAAGAGATGGTACATTAATCTCACAAACACAAAGAAGATCGAGTCCTTTCTATTATGGATATTGGGTTTGGAATGACCAAGGCTGACTTGATCGATAACCCTTACTATTGTCAACTTTAGAAGCAAAGCATTCTTGGGAGCTATGTAGGCTGGTGCAGATATATCTATGATTGGCCAGTTTGGTGTTGGTTTTTATTCTGCATATTTGGTTGGTGAGAAAGTAACGGTGATCACCAAACATAACGATGATGAACAGTATGCCGGGGAGTCATTGGCAGGAGGATTATTCATAGTTAGGACTCACACTGGTGAACCTATGGGTCATGGAACAAATGTTATTCTCCATCTTAAAGAAGACCAAACTGAGTACTTGGAGGAAAAAAGAAGACAGGAGATTGTAAAAAAAAAACATTCTCTGTTCATTGGCTATCCTATTACTCTTTTTGTGTAGAAGGAATATAAGGAAGTCAGTGACAATGAGACTGATAAGAAGGAAGACGAGGAGGAGGAGAAAGAAAAAGAAGAAAAGGAGTCTGATGACAAACCTGAAATAAAAGATGTTGGTTCTGATGAAAAAGAACAAGAGAAGAAAGATGGTGACAAGAAGATTAAGGAAATGTACATTGGTCATGAACAGCTCAACAAAACAAAGCTTGTTTGGACCAGAAATCCCAATGATATAACTTATGAGGAGTATGGAGAATTCTGTAAGAGCTTAACAAATGCCTGGGAAAATCCCTTGACAGTGAAGCACTTTTCACCTGAAGGACAGTTGGAATTCAGAGCTCTTCTTTTCATCCCCAAATGTACTCCTTTTGACTTATTCAAAAACAGAAAGAAAAAGAACAACATTAATTTTTATGTATGCAGAGGTTCTTTGTTTGTTTGTTTGCAATTTTTGGCCAGGGCTGGGTTTGAACCTGCCACCTCTGGCATATGGGGCCAGTGCTACTCCTTTAAGCCATAAGCACGGCCCTATATACAGAGTTTTTTTATGTATAACTGTGAGGAGTTAATCCCTGAATATTTGAATTTCATTAGAGGAATGGTGGACTCTGAGGATCCCCCTCTAAATATTTCTCATGAGATGTTGCAACAAAGCAAAATTTTGAAAGTTATCAGGGAGAATTTGATTAAAAATCCTTTTTTTTTTTTTAAAAAAAAAAGGGGGGTCTCACTATGTCACCCTTGGTAGAGTCTCATGGCATCACAGCTCACAGCAACCTCTAACTCTTGGACTTAAGCAATTCTCTTGTCTCAGCCTCCCAACTAGCTGAGACTACAGGTTTCCACCACAGTGGTCAAAAATCCTTAGAGCTCTTCACTGAACTGGGATAAGAGAAGGAGAACTACAGAAAGTTTTATGAGAAATTCTCTAGTAACATAAAACCTGGAATCCATTAGAAGAAGCTTCCAGAACTGTTATGATACTATACCTCTGTTTCTGGTGTGAGATGTTTTCTCTCAAGGACTACTGCACCAGAAAGAAGGACAAGCAGAAGCATGTCTGCTATGTCACAGGTGAGACCAAGGACCGGGTAGCTAACTCAGCCTTCGTGGAATGTCTTTGGAAGCATAGCTTAAAAGTGATACATATGATCCAGTTGATTGATGATTGCTGTCCAACTGCTGAAAGAATTTGAAGGGAAAACTTCACTGTCAGTCACCAAAGAAGGATTATTTCCCTGTTAAAGTAAGAAAGAAAATATTTTTAAAAATGACTTTACAAATCAAGATATACGCAGAGTAGTAATTAAGGCGCTTCCCCCACAGGTTGGTGAGGAAATTTTCTCTTCAAAGTCCTGGGGAGAATTTTCAAGCCATTTCTTTTTTCAGTGGTGTAAACAATGCACATTTGTTTTTACTTTTGTTTTTATTAAATAATAACTGTGTACACTGATGCGTTTATGGGCTTCAGTGTACTGATTTGATATACAATGTGAAACGCTTACATTGAACTGATTAACACAGCCATCACCTTGCTTACTTATTTATTGTGGTATTTCTTTAGTAATCTCCAAACCATTTCTAACTGGTATCTTGCCTAAATCTACCCCTGTATATTGGTATGGTATGGAATAGTCTAAATAAACTTTAAAATAGAACATTTAAATAGAATTAAAACCCATTTATTACTTCTCATAACTTGTAAAATAAAATCAAAATTGTTTTGGTATTTTACCTAAGTGTACTATCACTACTTCAGATTCATCTTATTATACCCCCCTTCCTTACTACAACCACTTGCACGGCCAGATTATGCAAACCTATGCAGTCCTCCAAATTTTCCTTGCTTTTCATGTCTCCCAGCCATTGGTAATATGTGTATCTCAGCACGTCGTTACACCTTTCACTTCAGTATGCTGCCCCATGGAACTCTTCTAGCAAAAAATTAGACTGGCATCTAAGTCAGAGTATAGCTGGTTCAGTTTAAGTGCAGCCATTTTTGATAAACAGCAGGACCCTGGTGGCCAGGTTCCACAGATAGTTAAATCTAAGACTTGACGATTTGCATGCAGGAGTTTTATTTGGAGCACTTTCAGGAACATCTGTAAATAGGAAAGCAGAATTGAGCAGAAAGATTAAATGAACTGTGATGAGACTGCACAGGAAACAAAATTTTACAAAATATTAATCAAAATTGTAATAAAACAGGCACTTTTAATAAAGTAAGAGGTCAATTTCCCATTAACTTTGGCATGTGATGTCAATCATATTTTTCTAGACCTGGTTAAATATTCACTTCTATCATTGAGGCACTCTATATAAATGAAAATAAATATTGGACTGGGTGACGGGGGATATATGTCTAGTCTGGGGTTGCCATTGACTCAAGTAGGAGATAGAGAGCAATATATTTTCTCTCTTTAAACTTCAATCTCCTTACTAGTTAAATGATAGGAGAGTTGCTATCTCAATTCCTGGGCCTTGAAATTTTCATTCTAATCTGTATTCTTGATGCTCTTCTCCATTTATTAATTATTAAGGTGTTTGTAACCTACCTTACATGTCAGTTCTTTTATGCTTACAGAGGTTGACAGGTGTTAGATGTGAGAATACAGCTGAGGCATTCTGAGGGTGCACCTTCCACACTGCCCCTTGAGTAAGATGAGGAAATTGCGGATATTTTGTGAGGGTGAAGAGGACGTAGGGAATTTATCATTTTTTAAATAAATGAGTGTCTTGGTTAACCAATAATATAACAAGTAACAATAAGTCAGGACCCTGCTTTCTACTTCGTTTTAGTCTCCATAGTATGGAGGTAATCGAATCTTAGTGAAGTGTGCAGCTACTTCATAATATTAAGTACCATTAAAGATCATTCTAATAGAGGAGCAGAGGTTGAACCCTTAATGAAATAAAATTGATTTTTTTAACAAACACATACTGCCTATCTGTAATATGTCAGAACACTGTTACTATCATATTCTTTGTCTTCTATACAACCGTTGGAAATACTTTTATGAGGGCGTTTAGGATATTTCCAAACCTAGTTTTATAGGACGTAAGTAAGCCAATCCAAATCATATTTGGCACCACTTATTACTATTATTTTTGTGGGAGCTTGGTCGGCAGGGTTTTCAGGAACAGATGGCAATCTTAACTTTGAAATCTTTCAATCTTTTATAAGCAAATGATATATTTATTAATTTATTTCAACAAGGTACATTTGCTGTTATCAACTTGTATTTTTCTGATTATGGTATCTAGACAGTAAAATTCTAATATGAAATTGCCTTTGAGGGGCACATAGCTGAGAGCTGTGGTAGAAACTGTACTCAGAGACCGGGGCAGTGATTCAATTTAGCTGCAGAAAAATCCCAGAGTAAGACTCTGTGTCCTTGTCTTCTTCCCAAGCTTGTTTTATATTCATTATAACGTGTAGAACTAAACGGTGCTTATTTCAACAAAACTTGGTGAGGCTAGTTCAATTTTCAGTACAATATGTGTCGATTTGGAGATTAAAGGAGAAATTCAACATATTCTGAAAAAGCATTGTGCAGCCTGTCAAATGAAGATTCACTTAAATTCCAAGTGACCCCTTTGATTCTGAACTTGCCAATCCACATGACGCCAAGATTAAATTTTATGAAGAGTTCAATTTAAATATTACATGAATGCAACATTAAGTTTAACATTTTAATCATTAATAGTTCTAAGGAGAATGATTTGGTTACCTTTCATAGTTACTATATTAGCAAAGTGAATTGATACCTCACTTGCTTTATTACTGAATCCAACACAAAAGTTAAACATATACATGCAAATCAAAACAATTGCTCTCTTCAAGCGGCATGTAATTTCTAGGAATTTTAAAATATAGTACAAAGCAAAAGGACAGCTTCGTATTTATTAGACTTATTTGACAAACATAGATCAATCTAGAAGGCAGATTTCTGGGGCCTTGTTTCCATTTCTTAAATATACCTAATAATTAATAACATTTTCTTTATTTTACTGTGCAGTTTTACTTAGCTGTGGAAACAGACAGTAAGCAACTCATGTTTTACCTAATTTTCATTTGGTAGGGTTGTAAAATCCTGTTTGTTACAAAAAATAAATGTATGTATTATATGTGTTCATGATCTATTTATAAAAGCATAGCTACAGAAAATTAGGGCTACAGAGTGGTTGATACATGCATTAGTTCTTTTCAATTTATCATGAATTAATTTCAAGTTATTTAAAACAACCCATTTTTCGTCTCTGCACTAAGTATTACACATAGTCTTTCTATGACCCATTTTCCTCTGAGTCCATCCTAAAAAGTCTCTTTTTTTGTGAGTGTCAACCTGTCTCCACAGTAGTATATAGACTTTATATGTGTACCATATCATATAGTAGCCATTAGCTATATCTGTCTATTTACTTTTAAATAGATTAAAATTAAATAATAATAAACGATACTAGGTACATTACAAGTACTTGGTAGGCACATGTGACTAGTAGGTGAACAGTACCTCAAGAGAATGTTTCCATCATTGCTGCAGCAAAAAAAGCTTGACTTCTTAGAAATATGACTTAAGAATTTACATTTTGAGATCCTCAAAACTTATCGAATAATCTCGCCTGTTATATTCTTTATATTTTCAGTTATAACACAGCTTAATTGATGCATTCCTATGGGGGACAAAGTCTAAATCAGCCCCAAAGATCCTAGCCTCTCATATTGCTTGTCTAGCAAATTGCTTCTAATTAATATGTTCTAGCAAAGGTGAGGGGATGTTACTGCCATGATTAGGCTACAAGGGATTGCAACTTCTGTCTTGATAACAGAGTCTCTCCCTCGCTGGCTTTGTTGAAGCAACCTGCCATATGGAGAGGGCCATCTGGCAAGAAACTGAGGACAGGCTCCAGTCAACAAGTGACAAGGATCTGAGGACCCCCTGTCCAAGAACTCACAAGGCGCTGAAACTTGTCAACAGCCATGCAAACTTGGAAGCAGATCCTTTCCCACTTAAATCATCAAATGAGATCTCAGACCCAAGCAATGCCTTGATTATGGTCTTATGGAGACCTTGAAGCAGAGGACCCAGTTTAGAAGCACCTGGATCCCTGACCCACAGAAAATATAAGATAAAAAAGATGTGTTGTTTTAAGCCACTAAGTTTGTGGCAACTGGTTATGCAGCAACAGTAACTGATCGAATTAAAGTAAGTAAAAAAAAAAAAAAAATTCACTTCTACTTTACAGAGCAGAAAATCAAGTTTCAGAAGTTATTTACATTATCCAAGATGTGACAAATAGGCTTATGATTGGATTCAGGCTCATTTTCAATATTATTTCCCACTCCTGCCAATTAGACAATACCTTATATTAGACTTGAGTAGTTAGAAAAATTGGAACTGTATATTTTACCTTTACAATGGTAGAAAATATGTTTTATCTGCTTTATCTAAAAAAAAATGTAAATTGATTTGAATATCTGACCTTGGCTTTGAATCAGTTCATCAGAGACATTTATTTCAATGTCCAGTCTCAGAGACTGAATTCATGCAAACATAAGGGCAAGATTAGAGCCCTGAATCTTCACACTTCGTTCTTTCACCTCAATACCAGAGGCAGATATCTTCATTATGGAGGATTTAGGATCATTGGAAATAAATCCAGATGATGCACTAACACAAAGTGGTCACAGAAAAGTCTACAAAGTTCACAATACAGCCCCAATTTTATAATTGTGCAGGCTAGAAAGAGGAATACAAGATAGTTATCATTTTGTGTTTTGCTTTATAAGAAATAAGGCTCTGGCTAAGATATAGAGGGGAAAAATGTTCATAAATCAAAACTGGATAATTTACATTGAACAACATAACTTTCCACCTACCTCTCCTGGTTTAGTCATTAGTTTGATTCAGCGGCTGAGTAGTAACCTGGATAGTGAACTGAGTGATAGTGTGGGTACATCACATTCTAGGGATGGGGATCAAAACCCTATACTGAGGAAATTTACTTTTCTTCTAGAGAGTCTATTAACATTGATGTGTCTTACAACACAGTGCATAATCAGGAAAAATACCGGTGATTATCTGAGAACTATTATATTCTTCATAGTTTCAGTTTTCACACCGTTAATTTATATGATCAGAATGTAATCAAAAGTTAGTGATCATATTTTTAGCTTTCAGATCACTAGCCTCCTACTGGCATCCTGTTTTAATCTACTCTGCCTATAAAAGTGGGATATGTTATCTCATCTCTTCATCCTTACATTTAAGTAAAGTAATATAAGGCTCCTTGAATTTTCATAGTGCAACCAGAAGCCATTTATATTACTGCCACTTGCTTGTTTCTTTTGTTAAAGTGCTTGTTCATTGGTGCACCAAAGCCCATTCCTTTGTTAAACTTTCTATAATGATGGTGATACTTGATATTGGATATGAAATGCTTAAGACTCAATTAAGGATATGAAGGCAGTGGTGGTAAAAAAGTGGTATTTCAATCACCTTGTGGAATTCATTCTATTTCTTTCTGTACATTTTGAGACAACTCATTTTGTGAAGTTTCAAACTATTCAATTGCAAAATGGGGATTACTGTCCTATGAACTTTGAAAAAAATGTCTTCTAGCAATAGGTAAGACATTCATAGTAAAGACCTTTTGCCTAAGTTATATAAGTTTGTACTGACGCTAGTTAAAATAGATGCTTTCAACTTTAGTGTAAGTACCTACACTAGTAATAAACATGACTATTCAAAGAGGCATTGCATAGTGCTGCATTTTTCCCCCCTGAGGAAAAACTTAGTGAAGGAATACATGAAAATTTTTCTTTTTCACATATGCTAACATTAACTGGTGCCTTAATTCGTAACGACCACAAAATATAACTATATAATTATATAACTCACTGATGCAGATCCCTTTCACATCAAGCTGAGCACAGACCCCATTTCCTGGGCCCAAGCAGGCTCATCAACCAGTTTGATCAATGTTGCATCTAGGCTGCCAGTCCTGGCAAGGAGTCGAATACACTAAACAAGACCATGTTGCTACACAAAGGCAGTTTAAAAATTGACTCTGCACAGGCCTCTGGCACTAACGGTTGTGACATATTTTAGATATACATTCCAGAAACCATACTGCCTGCAGGGAAAGAGAAGCCGCCTAGGAAGACCTGGACAGAGAGCACCATTTGGATACCTCCTCCGTGCAGAAGGCTTTGCTCTGTCCTTACTCTTATCAATTATAAAATCTGTCCTGCTACTTACTCGTGGTGGCCCATGAATTCATTCTTCTGTACTTTGAGACCAAGGACCAGGCAGAAAAAAGTCCAGTAACATTGTTCTCTCAGTTTCTCTCTCTCTCTCTCTCTATAGAGACACACACACAGTGTTTCGTGTAAGAAGAGGTAAACAATTATGCCTACAAATCCCTTTTATCTCCCACTAACTTACGTTCAGTGCCCTCAGTTAGCTTTTGAAAAATATTTACTAAATTTCTTTTTCCTAAGACCAATACTGCACAGAATATCTCAATATTTTGAGCATGAAAGGCAAAGAAGCAGTATAATAATAGATTTTTTTCATAAGCATTGCTTAATATGAATGAGAAGGAACAGAATTGTCACAATTACATCTAAAAGCATTGGAATGGAAAACCATAAGGCAACGAAATGACTATGCCAGGAAAGACAAATAATATTGTAGTTTTAAACTGATTCTATGAGATAAAAGAAAAATGTAGGGATTGTATCTCTTATCCTAATATACAATGTTGTATCTACAAAATGCATGATTGAGCAAAATTACAATACCTGATTAATACATTTAACTTATATTCTGAAGGAGCTCAAGAAATTTCACCCCCAAACATGGCCCCTTGGAATAAAGAATATTTTGAATTAAAGGCCTTTAGAAATCAATAGGCATTGGAAGAGGCTTCTCCACTATCTGCATAAAATCAGATTAGACCCGTCAAATTAATAATCAACTTCCCTTTCCTGTTATCTTAAGTATAATACCAGAAAGAAGATAAAGAAGGCAACAAGGCCCGGAAGAAATAATTTTAAACATAATATCTGTCTTTCCAGTTATTTTAATTTGCAAATAGAATTATTTTCATATTAATCTTTGCCCCCATACATTTATCCTCCCTAGCAACCATTTATTATCCCTCTATAGAATTACGTATATTCCTCTTATGTTCCCTCCCCTTTTAAATGAGGGCATATAAACTCCTGGACCCCACTGGGACACTGGAAAATCACTCTGTCATTCTCCACCTGTGCACAGTAAATAAACCTCTTTCTCTTATTAATCTACTTTAATTGTGAACTGATCCTTCAACAAACATTTGGGGGCAAGAGGAAGTTTTCCCATCATGGCCACAATTCTCAAACCCAGTGATTTAGACCTCAGTGGCCTTTTCCATAATGAATGTAACCAAGCAATTTTTAAATCCAGAGTTTATGTGTGAGCCATCATGCTATATTGATATTCATATAGAGGCCATGTTTAAATATACTATACTAAGGACATATATAAATTCTTAAGTTTGCAAACAGTAGATGCTTTCATTGGCTAGAACCCTACTTAAATAAGTTCACTCACTTGAAGTATTTTCACTATAAATCTCTTTTGAACACTAAAGTACTGGTTTTTCTCTTTGTTGTGAATTTACCTTTACTGATTAAAAACTTAGCTACACAAGTACCCCAAAATAACAACTTAGCTTTCAAAATTATTTGGACCTCCTAAGATGAAATAATACTGTGACATGTATTAGCTTGTTATTTTTGTGCTATACATCTTACTAAAAAATTTTTGATTCACTAATTTTGGATTTTCTGAAAGTGAATTCATTACAATTATACTCTTGTTCTAATTGCCTAATGGGTTAGAAGCACAGTGTACGATGGAGGCATTAGCTTTATTCTACATAAGCAGAGTAGATGGGTCTAGTGTAATAGTCAGAATAAATACAGACAGGTTTCTCATGCATAATTTTGACAGCAGTATCTTAGACCAAATTCAATTATAATGGAATACTAATATTATTGTAAAACCATATACCAGAGTAATTTTAATCTTTATTACTATGTAAATAACATTGGTTCTTGACTTTGTCGGTTAAGATCAAGTGTATTACTATGCAAATATTATGCTCTTTTCTTTCTCTATTACTGGTAAACAGCAGAAGAAATACCTGGAGGTTAAATCACATAAAAGAAGGAAGGTTTTCTTAAATAGGAATGCCTCAGGAATGAATTTCACTTACACTTTCTCCAGTTCTAATGGATCTGTGAGGTAGGTGCCAGTGGTTGGAGAAAAAAAATCCTGGGTGAAAAGGTTTGTTTGGGGGACAGTCATTTTCTCCTGTAGCTTTTGGCTAAATAAATTTAGTTAAGTGGAAAATATCACACTGGAGCAAGCACAATCCAATAATTTTTAAATTTGCAATTTTTTTTTATTTCCTATAGATTTGTATTGCTTTCAAGTAGTTTGGCAAGAGGTCCTTACTATATAAAATGTTCATACTTACTTTCTAAGTATATCCATAGCAGAAGAGACTTCATCAGGAAAAGTTCTGAGGATTTGTAAAGTAAGAAGTAGAAGGCTTCCTATGTAATAATCTGTTATGTATTATAGCTTTTGGCCTTCACATAGTGGTAATGATTAGAAAGGTGTTAAGTATCAAAGTAGCTTTATTTTTGAGGCCAAGAGCTGTTTCCCTTGAAATGAAGTTAGGGGTATTGATTAAACTTAAAATAATTTAGTCACCCTTGTTTGATTCTGTGTATGTCTCAAAGGCTGCCATAGACCTGTTCAATTGACCTAGATAGGTGTTTTGATCAGTGGTCTCTCCCAGTAGTACCAAGGCCAAGGTCCACCAGGTGTCAGTACAATATAAATTATACAAAATCTTTTATTTAAAAGCAAAATACAGAACACAAAAATGAAATTGCCATAGAACAAATCTATTTCATTGAATTTTAATAGATTTAACTATATCAAACAGGAGGAAAGCTTGTAAAACTTGTGAATATAAACTATACAATGATTTTGAAAATGATTTCTAATAGCCCTATGTTCATTTTAATGTAATCTGACAAATTCAATCTTAATATTGATCTTTTTTCCTGTTTCATTATCATTGAACTACAGTATTTACTAGATGACTTATTTATTCACTGTCGGTTTTAGGCATTAACATTTCCACATTAATTTTTTTTTCTTGACTCTTTTCTTCTTCTCTAGAAAAAGAGACAAATTATGAGAGCAATGTATGCCTTGACATGTTTCTTTACTTGATCACAGTTACACTGAAGGTTGACATGTATAACACCTGCTGGCGATGGGTTCAATTCTTGATGCTAAGATATGCTAGTAGCATTATTTCCATATCCATTGGGAAATATAATTCTTGTGGCTGATGAAAAGTTGTTCGTTTATGTCATCAATGTGCACACATGCCCACACACACTTGCAGTGAGAAAAAGAAAAAAGATTCTGTAGATGTGAGAGAAGAGTGTCACCAACTCACTGCTGCCTCTGTTTACCTGTTCATTGTGTGGAAATGGCCAGAAATGGGGGTTTGCTCCTACTGCTTCACATCAATGGAGAGCTCTTTCTTTCTCAGATTTAGTTCCCTTTATTCCAGTTCGCAGCACTCAAAAGTTTCCTAGCTCACTGTACCAAATCCAATATCTATGTTATCTTATACTCAGCACGACCACAGCATAAGGATAACATACAGTGACACAATTTAAGGACAAAGTAATATAAAAAATGAAAAAGGTAATTCCACTCTTCATGTTTGCCACTCCTAATGATACACATTTGCCAACTTAAGAATTCTGCCATAGGCAGTATCTTTAACTACTATTTTATCCTTACACTTTCAACCTTAAGGCAGCATCTTTCTCCTTCAAGGAAATGGCCAAGTGTGAGCTACCTGAGGAGGATCAGCAAAGTTGGGCTTAGCTCAATAATTGCAGAAAATTGAGGGCTCAGTCACCTGGAGGGCAAAGATGAGGATCCGATCAGTAAAGCCAATGGTATCAATATTGGCAAACTATTAAAGAAATAGAAATGAATTTGGGGGGCTGGTGACTCACACGTATAATCCTAGCACTCTGAGAAGACAAGGTGGATTGCTTGAGTTCAGGAGGCTCAGGAGTTCCAGACCAGCCTGAGCAAGACAGAGACTTTGTCTCTACTAAAAATAAAAATTTAGCTGTGCACTGTGGTGGGTACCTGTAGTCCCAGTGACTCCAGAGGCTGAGGCCAAGAGTTTAAGGTTGCTATGAGATATGACACCATGGCACTCTACTGAGAGTGATAAAATGATATTCTGTCTCAAAAAAAAGAATTTAGACTGACAATTTCTAAACAAAACAGCAAATAATATTAATCTAAGGAAAATGATAAATATATCACATTTTAATATAAACTATATAATAATCTAAATGGATTTTAGAATATATTTGAGATGATGCAATATGCATTTGTACTTTCAAAAACTATAACAAATAAAAATAGAAATTTCTGCAACCCGAATAAAGTCACAAACAAGCATACAAAGAAACAATACTGAGGGCAAGGATTTATACTCTCCCACAGATCAGGAAAAGAAGAGAAAACCTTAAAAAATGGTCAAAAATCACCATGATTCCTGTTTAAAAATTGTAGTAGGGATTCATATTCAATGTAATTTGTACAGGAATCACTCAGTCTCATCTTCACTCCAACTCACCTCCTCCTGTACTTTCCCATCTTCACCACTTGCTCAGTGGATCACCGTCATCTTGTCTTTTAACTCTCTTGGCTGCAGCTTCCTTTCCCAAGATTAAACTTCCATGGTGGCTACTGTGATAAGAAGCATAGGAACTTTCATGCCTAGGATGAAAGTAGCTGAAAGACCCTTGGCAGTTCTTTCTCCTCTTGCTCTAATTAGATTCATACAACTAATTCAGTGAAGGCTAGAGAATATGGCTGCCTCCAAGGCTTCCTGGAGATGTCTGGTAACATGACTTAAAAGTTTAGGAGTCAACTGCAAAATACCCACTCAAATTCTAATAACATTTTTCACAGATCCAGAAAAAAAAAAAAAAAAAAAACAACAGTTCTACACTTTGTATGGGGACCAGAAAAGACCTGGAATAGCCAATATGAGCTTCCATAATAAGCACAGGAGACACTGTGGTGAAGGCCATAGTAACCAAAATAGCATGATATTGGCAAAAAATAGAGAAATAGACACAGGAATCGGAACTGAGAATCTAAAGATAAAACCATCCTCACACTCCCATCTGAACTTTGATAAAGAAGACAAAAACACACAATGGGGAAAAGAATCCCTATTCAATAAATGGTGCCAATAAAACTGGATAGCCACATGTGGAACTGAACTGGGATCCACACCTCTCACCACTCAGAAAAATCAACTCATGATGGATAAAAGACCTAATCTAATCCTAAGGCACAAAACTGTAAGAATTCTAGAAGAAAGTGTTGGAAAAACTATGACAGATATTGGTGTAGTGAAGGAGTTTATGAAGAAGACCCCAATGGCAATCGCAGCAACAACAAAAATAATCAAATGGGACCTGATCAAATTAAGTTTCTGCAAAGCCAAGAAGAACACAATCAGTACAGTGAAAAGACTACAGAGAGGTAAGAAGTGTTTGCATGCTACATATCCAGCAAAGAACTAATAATTAGAATCTACAAAGAACTCACGCAAATTAGCAAGAAAAAAAATCAAGGCTTGGTGCCTGTGGCTCAAGCAGCTAAGGAGCCAGCCATATACGCCTGAGCTGGCAGGTTCGAATTCAGCCCAGGCCCCACCAAACAACAATGATGGCTGCAACCAAAAAATAGCCAGGTGTTGTGGTGGGCACCTGTACTCCCAGCTACTTCGGAGGCAGAGGCAGGAAAATCGCTAATAAAAAAAACAAACAAACAACCCCATCAAAATGTGAGCAAGACACATTAACAGAAACTTTCCAAATGAAGATAGCCAACAAACAAATGAAAAAAGTTCAACATCTCTAATCATCAGGGAAATGCGAATTGAACTCACAATTAGCTGTCACCTAACTCCAGTGACAATGGTCATATCAAAAAGGCCCAGTGCAGCACATACTGGTGTATATATAGAGAAGAAGGAGCACTCGTTCACTGATGGTGAGACTGAAAAATAGTACAATCTCTGCAGAGTAGCAGTATGGAGGTATCTGAAAGAACTGAAAGTAGACCTACCCTTTTATTATTATTATTATTATTATTATTATTAAATCATATACATTAATGCAATTGTGGGGTACAATGTGCTGGTTTTATATACAATTCGAAATGTTTTCATCAAACTGGTTAACATAACTTTCACAGCATTTTCTACCTAGACCTACCTTTTGATCCAGCAACCCACTCCTGGGCATTTACTCAAAGATAAAAAGACTTTTCTCAAGAAGACATTTGAACTCAAATTTTTCTAGCAGCATACTTCAAAAGTATAAAGATGTGGACACAACCCATGTTCCCATTAATATATGAGTGGATTGCCATAAGCAAAAAATGATCTAGTATCTTTTTGTAACAACTTGGATGGAACTGGAGACCATTCTTTTAATCCAAGTATGACTCGAATGGAAAAACAAGCACTGCATGTACTCAGTATTAAATCGGAACTAGTTGATTAAAACATGCATGCACATATGGGAATAAACATCATTGAAAATATAGTGGGGGGGGGAGGAAGAGTAGGGCAATCTCACTCATAAGGGGTGCAGGATGCAATACACGTATTCCAGGCGGAAGGCACACTTACAACATTGACTTAAAATGTACAGACACAAATTACTTAACCAAAATGTGTGTACCCTTGTAATATTCTAATTAAGGAAAAAAACTTAAGAGTGATAGATATATTAATTAGTTTGATTTAATCATTCCACAATATAAACACACATCAAAATATGTGTACTCTGTAAATATATGGAATATCAAAATATATGTATTCTGTAAATATATGGAATTATTATTTTTCAATCTAAAATAAAATTTAGGAAAGTTAATCCTTTATAGGACAACAAGACAGACAAAACATGACAGGAAAATTGAAAATAAATATTGCTTTGTTCCTTCCTTGACAGAGGGCTCTAACACATAGTAGTTACTTGTAATGTCTCCAGAGTCTTCCTACAAGCCACAGAAGTCTGTTTTCTCTTTGCATTTTTTTTTTTTTTTTAGTAAAAGCTAAGTTGCATACTCTATTTTTATGACCTTCTCTCTTTATCTGCCTCATCTCTTTTTTTTCTAATGTTTTAGGATCATATCTCCTTTCAATAAAACATTAGCATATATTTATTGCTTTAGTCTAAGTTTCTAGAAAACCTGGATAAAAACAAGTTCCTAGTCAGTGCAGCATTAATAAGAGGAAAAGAAATTAAATGGGAGATTATCAAAAAATAGAAATCAAATCGCCATTAGTTGTTGATAAAATTGCCCATATGAAAAATCCACAGAATAATTATAAGAGTTGAAAAAAAAGAGTTTAGAGCAGTGATTTTCAACCTGTGGGTTATGACCCCTTTGGGGGTTGAACGACCCTTTCACAGGGGATGCCTAAATACATCCTGCATATCAGATATTTACATTAAGATTCATAACAGTAGCAAAATTACAGCTATGAAGTAGAAACGAAAATAATTTTATGGTTGGGGGTCACCACAACTTGAGGAACTGTATTAAAGGGTCATAGCATTAGGAAGTTTGAGAACCACTGGTTTAGACACTAGCAGTGATGTCTGGATACAAATGTTATGTACCCAAATAGCTATTAATAACAAAATGAATTAATATTATATGTTGTCATATATACAGTGAAAACACGTTATATGACTTAACTTGAAAAAATTCCACTCATAAATTTCTCATCTCAAAATACAATGTTTTCTGAAAGAATCAAGTCATAGAAAACACATGAAGTGTGTTTTCATTTATATAACTTTCAAACAGAAAGTACAGAATCTACTCATTCTCCCAAGTGGTTACATGTGTGGTTGAAAATACTATCATGTAAAGTCAAGGAAAGATTATGACAAGATTCAGGCTGCTGTTACCTTATAAAGTGGAAAAGAAAAGAGAAAGTTGGGAAGTTTTTTAAAAAAATAACATCTTAAGCTAAGTGGTAAGTGCAAAAGAGCTTGTTTGAGCCTCCTTTTAACTCTGCCCATAATTGTATGCCCTCTTTAGCATGTACACTATATTTCAAATTAAAATATTGATATTAAATTCCTCTGGAAGTTCCTTTTACAAATAAGTGTACACAGAACCATTCTCTAGATACACGATGTTGATTTGGGGTAGGCGAGAGGCAGCATTAGTTCAGAAATCTATTTATTTGAGTAAGCACTTCAGGTAAATTCTGATGTGAAAGTCGTTTAAGATCACCAAGCCCAAGTATCAATACGGCTGCATATTCAGTTACATTTTGCTCTAATGAGTTGGCCTGCAGATATAACCACCTTATTGAAATTTTTCCTTTCTCCCTCAGTGGGAAAATATCTTCCAAGTCAAAATAACCAAGTCATAAACTTTAAGTGCACAACTCACATACTCATCTGGAGCTTTCTGCTTATGGTACATACAGCAGGGAAAAGTACAGAGGAGTATTTTCAAGATACTTCACTTGAATATAGCAGTTCCCTTTCAGTGTGAGAGCTTTTGAAAGAAACGAAAATACATAGTGTGGGCTTCAGGAAGAAAATGCAGGGTTTGAAGTCAGCAGTACCTAAGGATAGATTGCATTGTTTTTTTGGTGGGAAAACTTTTCCCTCTGATCGTTCAAATAGATGATATCATTTTTATTATTTCTTATAAGGTGGGCTCCTATATGGAAGATAAAGATTGCGAGAACCTGAATGTGGTGTAGTAAATAATTACATACCACAACTGAAGTATTCAAGCACACGGAAGATTGTCACAAAAGAACAGAAAAAGAGAAAAGTGAGTAGCAAAAGAAAAACTGAATCTAAAGTCCGGCCATGTGATGCCTCTGAATTTGCTTTTATTTTGTGGAATTGTGGTGGTTATTTGGATTTTTTTCTGATTGCATGCAAAATGTAGAACTATTTTTTCAAGATCTTCAAGGTATGACATTGGTGCTTTGATGGGGATGGCACTGAATCTGTAGATTACTTTGGATAGTTATAGACATTTTAAACAATGTTGCTTCTTTTCAGCCATGAGTGTGGTATGTTCTTCCATCTGTTAAACCAACTCTGCTATTTCTTTCTTCTTAGAAAGGGAGTCTCAAGCTGTCGCCCTGGGTAGAGAGCCTTAGTCTCACAGCTCATAGCAACCTCAAACTCTTGGGCTTAAGCAATTCTCTTGCCTCAGCCTTCCAAGTAGCTGAGACTACAGGCGCCCACCACAATGCCCAGCTATATATTTTTTTTTCAGTTGTCGTTGTTGTTTAGCAGGTCCGGAGGTATTCAAACCCACCAGCCTCGGTGTATGTGGCCAGTGCCCTAACCACTGAGCATAGGCACTCCCCTGCTATTACTTTTCCTGTAGCTTTTCTCAGTAGAGATCCTTCACATCCCTTGTTAAGTAAATTCCAAAGAATTAAATTTTCTCTCTTGCTATTGCAAAAGGCATTATATCTTTGACTTGATTTCCAGCTGCCTGTTGTTGGCAAATATGTAGACTATTGATATGTGAACATTGATTTATATATCTTGAGACAATGCAGTAGTTCTCAATAATGTCTAGGAGTCTCAAGGTTGAGTCTGTGCATGGTACTGACATAAAAACAGAGACATAGATATATGAAACAGAATAGAAAACCTGGAGATGAAACCAGTTATTATCAGCTGATCTCTGATATAGGAAACAAAACTTACACTGGGGAAAAGAATCCCTATTTAGTAAATGGTACTAGAAGAACTGGTTTGTCGCATGAAAAAGGCTAATACTGGACCCACACCTCTCACAACTTACAAAAATTAACTCATCATGGATGGAAGATTTAAACTTGAGACATGAAACTATAAAAATTCTAGAAGAAAGGGTGGGAAAGACTCTGAGTGACATTGGTTTGGGGAAAGAATTTAGGAAGAAGACCCTAAAGGCAATCATAGCAACAATACAAATAAATGAACAGAACCTGATCAAGTTAAACATTTTCTGTACAGCTAAGAGAAACCTTCAGAATGGGAGATGATATTTGCATGATATTAATCCAAAAGGGCTAATAATTAGAATCTACAAAGAACTGAAGCAATTAACTAAAAAAGAAGAAATAACCCCATTAAAAACTGGGCAAAAGACATGAACAGAATCTTTTCTCATGAGGAGCGATGAATGACCAACAAACACAGAAAAAAGGTGCATTGTCTCTAATTAGTAGAGAAATACAAATCAAAACCACTTTGAGATATCACCTAACCCAGTTGAGAATGGCTCACATATCAAAGTCCCAAAGCAACAAAAGCTATAGTGGGTAAGAAGGGAACACTCTTGCACTGTTGGTGGTAATGCAAACTCGTACTGCAAATGATTGGAAAACTCTGAAAGCACTTAAAGTGGACCTTCCATTTGATCTTGGAATCCCAGTCTTAGGTACCTACCCAAAAGAAAAAATAAGTCATTTTACCATATGGACATATACACTCAAATGTTTATATAGCAGCCCAATTTACAATTGCAAAGATGTGGAAACAGCTCCAGTGCTTTTCAACACATTAACAGATTAATAAACTATGATGTGTGTATACCATGGAGTGCTCTCCAACTGTAAGAAATGGAGATTTTGTATCTTTTGTTATAACTTGGATGGCTTTGGAGAACATTCTCCTGAGTAAAGCATCACAAGAATGGAAAGACAAATACTAATTAATCAATACTAATTTGAAACTTGTCAATTAACATCACACGTGCTTACATGAGTGCAAAACTCAACTGAATCCAAAGGGCGCAGGGTACTCAATGGGTCCCTTCCCAGTAGAAACAAGGTACTGGTGTACGGCATACTTCCTATGTGAGAGACATAGTACAACTTAGACTTTGCCTTACAAATGCAAGTAATATGACCTAATCGTACGTACCCTTATGTTAACTGAAAATTGAAAAAAAATAAAGAAAAAACTCAAGTGTACTTTGCAGGCTGATGGTGTTTAAAACAAGCCCGAGGCTTCGTTACAGCCTCGTCTTACAGGTGAGCCTGAGCCTTTACACTGCTGGATTTTTTCTTGCACCGTATCTTTCACTCAAATCTAGCTTTTCTTTTATGCTATGTGCTATCTCAGACTGAAATAGGCTTCCAGATTGTAAGGAAAGGCACCCTCATCCACACCAAATGAACTTTTCGCTATGCTTTTCTTCAAGAATATAAAGCAAATCCGTTTAACTTTCCTATATTCTGAAGTTAAGTTACAGAGCAGAAATTCTCCATTGAGAAACTAGTAGCCAAATGCATTGCAGGTATTAATTTGTGTCTGGGTTAATATGATGAGAATGGAGAAGGAAACTGAAGGGGGAAAAATAATTAGGAACAAACATAGATATGCTGAATTGCTGAATGATCCCAAAGGGAAGACACGCACATGCTAAACAAATAGATTTTTTTTAACAAACAAAAAAACCCTGCTTCAGTTCAAGCGCTGTACCAGCAGCAATGGGCACCGGATCTGTTGAAAGTTCCACTCTGCCCTTTACTCAGCAGGAACACATAATTAAAACAGCTAAAATTACTGGGGAAAAACTGAAATGGTTTGACTCTTGGGAGCCAAAGACAAACAGCAGCTCTGACCTTTAAATCTCTAGTAACTACATGAGCAGCAGTTTATTTCAGTACAATATGTTTAAAAAGATTAGTAATCAGTTCTACCTATTACAGGTATCTGAATTGAATGATCATTTGCAATTAATAACTAAAACGTCAAAACTGACTTTTGTTCACCTGCTCTATAGAAACCTATGGCAGGACACAGTATATGGAAAGCATGAAAGCTCTTTATAGGAAAAAAATGTTTATTCATATTTCACCATTTCAGTTTTAAACAATTGTGAAAGAGGGACAAAGGGAAACGGGAATTAAATAAATAGCAACGTCTGTATCAGCGTGTGCATTTGTAATGGCTGAGAAACACTTTGAACTTCACACTTCCTCTCAGTGCTGGTGTCTACGGGCAGCGACAAGCTGGAACCCAGAAACGAAATCAAATGACAGTCTTTGGAGTCACTCTCTGTTTCTCTGTTTCTCTCTCTGTCTCTTGTGTTCCCCACTTTCTTGAGGTAAAACTGACAAATACAAATAGTATATATTCAAGGTGCATGCTATAATTTTTCTTCAGAGACAGAGTCTCATAAGCCTCTCACCTCGGCCTACCCAGTATCTGGGACTATAGGTGAGCACCACCGCATCAGACTAAATTTTCTATTTTATGTAGAGACTACGTGTACCACATTGCTCAGGCTGGTACTGATCTCCTCACCTCAAGTAATCCTTCCTTTTTGATCTCCCCAAATGCTAGGATTGAAGGTGTGGCCTGATTACAGGATTACGCCACCTGCCTGATATTTTTATATATGGTGTATTTTGTGAAATGATTTCTACCATCAAGCTAATTAACACACACGCCATCTCACATAGTTGTCTTATTGTGTGTGTATGCGTGTGTGTGTGGGAGAGAGAGAGAAAGCGTGTGTATGTGTGGTGAGAATACTTAAGCTCCGTCCTCTGTCAAGTATACAGTACACTAACTACAGTCACCATGCTGTACGTATGTTTAGTTTCCAAAAATTAATCTTCTTATAACTGGAAATTTGTCCCGTTTGACCAATGTCTTTCTTACCATGAGACGAATTTTTTTGGATTTCAGATATGAGTGAGAGATGATATGGCATATGTCTTTCTGTGCCTGGCTTATTTGACTTAGCAGAGGGTGCTACAGACTTAGCCATGTTATTCTAAAGGCAGGAAGACTTCATTTATTAAGGCTAAATAATATTCCACTGTGTATATGTAGGAGACGCCAACATCCAAGCAAGATGATCTGCAGCTGAGGCGTGGACCTCGGGCCATTCCTCCACAGGAGTTCCTTGTGGGAGGAGCCCGTGTCCTCAGCAAGTAGTCATTGTTAATTACTCCCCTCACCTGTATCATTCCCTTTCAATAAAAGGCTGGTGCGGAGGTTGCTTGGGGCTACCCGGAAAGTAAGGGCTAGCCCGCCTTCCATAAGCTTGTACTTCTAATCCGCTTCTCCCCTGGTTCCTTCCTGCGCTAACTGAGACCAGGGCCACAGGAGCCCAACAGGTCGCGACAGTATATATATGAGTGTGTATATATTTATACCTTATATACATACATATTAAAATATCTTTGTCCATTCATCAACAGATCAGTAAGTACCATGACCTGTTGAGAACTGGACCATGCAATGGCCCAATCTGAGCTCACCTGCTGTCCCTTCCCACACACTCCCCCACTTGGCCTTCACAGGAAAAATAGTCTTCCATGAAACTGGTGCCTGGTACTAAAAAGGGTGGACACTGCTGGATACATTAGTTATTGAGAATAATGCTACAATAAACATGAGTACAAATAATGCTTTCAAATAATGATTTCATTTCTTTTGAATATATGCCCAGAAATAGGACTGTTGGATCAGGAATGACTCTTGCAAATGTTTATTTTGACCTGAAATACACACAGCCTTTCAACCCTAATACATACATTACATGGTCATGGTCATTTTACAAAGACCAAACTTCTCTTTCAATGACAGAATGTTTTTATCTTTAATTCTAAATTTGGCAAAGTAAATACATTTCATAATAGCTTTTAACTAATTAACATTTAGAGAATGCCAAAATAAACTTCATTTTTGTTTAAATTTTCTCCCTTTTTAAGGGGAATGGGAAAATATGTGAATTATCTGATGGCCATTCTAGGTGAACCAAAGAAAATTTGAGATATAAAATGTGTCTAATCAATATTATAATTCAAACTGGAGGGCTGAGTTTGAGGAAAAAATATCAAGAATTTAGAGATGAGATAATGTTTGAAAATAGTCATATTTTTCAAGATTAGTAAATAATTATAAGCAATATTTTAAATTCAAACCATTAGTGAAAATAATTAATAAAATTGATTTGAAAAATGAAATTTGCTAAAATAATTGAGAATTTACCAAAGGTATGGTTAACATTATATTTTGATAATCAGAAATTGTGTGGTCTTAGTATGGAATAACTTGGTTGCCCCACAAAAGAAAAATCCAAATTCAATTTTCCCTCATTTTATATTTCATCTTGGCTAAAGAGCTCTGGGAGATAAAAGAAAGGAAGAACAAAATATAAAGAACATAACCAGGGAAAATAGAATTAACTGATTAATATTTCTCAGTGCTCAGATAAAAACAAGTCAAAGCACAGATAGAACAGGATTTATTTTAGATTCTGAGTTGAAGAATGTTCGCAAGGGGCGATGACAAAAGACTTTGGGAATTCACTGCCCTTGTCAAAGTTTCCCCTTCAAACCCTGAGAGGTTCTCCCCTAGTCTTTTGCTGAAGAATGTGGAGGTGTGACTCTGCTTGTTTGTCAGATACCCTAGAACAAGGATACCAGAATGGAGGTGAGAAAGAGGACGTTTTAGATTTACTCTAATAGGAAAGACATTAGGAAATCAGACTGCTCTAGATTTCTGACATTTGTCAGAGATTTCCCACATTACAGCAACAGCAATTAGCTGACTAGATACTGGAAAAGAGAAGCAGCAGGAAATGCTGTGGGGGGGACACAGATGTCACACTAACATTAGTTACCTGTCATCAGTTCTTCAAAAAGATGGTGCATGTCCAGTAAAGTGTTTTCACAATACACTGTTAAGCATTCTCTGTTCTAGAAAAAGATTACCTAAGAGGTAAGTAAGTCTGAAAATAGTATTTTCTGTTTTTCATGGAGCCATGGCCTCTGTTCTTTTATTTTTTGCTTTTTAAGAAAATTAACCTCAAAAAGATCTTACTATTTCATACTTTTGTTTTAGAGGGAAACTGAAAGCTCGAGAAAATATTTTCAGGCCATTTGCAAACACAAAATTGAGACAAGAATTCTGCAAGGAAGCTAGACAATGTGTGCAAGACACTTGACTGAGGTATTTCTCACATATCCAAAGCAAACGACAGCAGGAGACTGAAGTGTACTGTGTCCTATGGGATGATACCAACCTGGAGGAGGTAGGATTATTTAGGAAAAAGAAAAAAGAACAAAAACCAATAGACATTACATGGCAATACAATTTTAGTGAAATTAGAGTAACGATACTTATTGGAGGACTATGACCAAATAATTTATTAAAACATGTTTGTCTACTCAATCATAGACAGAAGTTATTGACAAAATTTCTGGAATCCCTGTTGTTATTCTTATGCTAGAAAATAAGCACAATAATCCTGAAAATAGATAACTTGGGCCCTAAGAAAGGTTCATAAAATTGTCTAGGATAGAAAAGCTTGTAACTAATGCCCAAAGAAGTTTAGATATCAAGAAACAGATGAATCTGGGAGGGAACATAGCAACAAAGAATGCAAGGGTCAAGTATTTGTAATTAGACAGGATATGTGGACATTTGGCTGCTTGGTTCTAATAATGAACTGTGTCCTCTCAGAAGTTCCCCAGAATGTGCATGTGTTTGAAGATCAGGCCTTTAAACACTAGGGCTGTGTGCACAGAGAGGAAAGACCACATGAAGACACAGTGAGAAGGTGACCATCTCCAGGTCAAGAAAAGAGGTCTCAGAAGGAACAAAACCTGATGACACCCTGATCTTGAACTTGGGCCTCCAGAGCTGTCAGAAAATAAATTTCTGTTGTTTAGGCATTTTTCTTTTCTTGTTGTAATTTCCTTGAGACTCCAGGTCAGTGATTTATTTTGTGCAGATAAAGATCACCAGAGAAACTTGTGTAAAGTTTAGTTTCCTAATCAGCCCCAGAAATTTTATTTCTATAGGTTTGGGGTAATACCCCCAAATCTGAAAATTTGTAAGCTCCCAGTAGTGATTCTGAAGTTGGAGCACTAAGAACAAATTTTGAAACAAACCTCTATGGATGTGTGTGTGGAATCCTCACCCCTCAGGAAACCGCTGAGTATGCATTCTCAGGTCAGTCTGAGGCAAGCTCAGGAGAATCGGGAATGGAGGAATGGCTTTGTATGCTCCCTTTAAAACTTTAAATGCAGACCTTTCAAGATGGTTGATTCATTAAATAAACTGACTCACTGCACTTGCTTATAAGGTAAGGATAAGGTAAGATTAGTGACTGTGCAATGTCTTCTACGCTGGGACTTTTGTCCATTTTACTTTTGGATTGCTGATCACCATGGTATGGAGAGCTTCAGCTTCATGGGTGTATGCCCCCCGCATGGTAACCGTGCACGGAGAAGGGTTGCACCCTCCGTTTAAGTCTCTTTGTTGCCATCTTGAAATTCTTAATGATTTTTTAACAAGCAGCTTGCATTTTCATTTTCACTGGGCCCTGCAAATTATATTGTGGGTCCTAAGTACCGAATCAAATTTATGACTTATTATAAAGAATTCTATATTTCCCTTGTGTTTCATTTATGTTTTCAGCCTCAGAAGTAATCAGAGTTGAATAAAAACCCATATGATTGGAGTCACTCTCCATACTTATTGTCTTTAATGATAGAGAAATGAATCTGAAAGGTCCTTCTGCTCTGTTTGGGTGTCTTTCACAGACAGTAGCCTTCTGTCCCCAAGACAAAGGCATGCAGAAATCCCTGGGGAGGTACGGTTTTTAACAACCATCAGGAATCTGCTCTGCTTCTCATTCTCTATCTTTATTTGTCCACAAATGAAGAACTTTTTAATTACAGGTTTATGGCAAAGCTCATTTCTCATGTTTGAAATCTGCCAGGGAAAACCACCTCAGGACTGTCACTTCTCTATTTCAAGCTACATAATTTCTTTTAGCCTCTGTTTTCCTTTTTGTATTAAGCATAATTATGGAAAATTAGATTTTTATCTTGTCAAGGTGAAATGTCTGTAGAAGAATTAGGATAGCTCTTAAGACAGCCTTCATTCTGTTCCTGTTCCCTCTCACTTCACCCTTGTCATACTCAAAGAAACACAAGTATGTATTGGAATTCAGAGAAAATAACCTCCTGCATATCTATATTCTATAAATTTAATTTCATAAAACTGATTAAGGTTTAAATATGAATTGAAATATATATGTAGTAGCAATAATTATAATAATATTTAATATACATTTGTACACATTGTTTTCGAGGCACATCACTAAAAGCTTTACAAATATCAATTTCTCGGATCTTCATAGAAATAGTAGGAGCTAGTTCATGAAACCTAGGCACAGAGAAGCAGGAGTGTTTGTCCCAGCATCTAGGTTTTCTGGTTGTGTAGTAGAGCTATGTAAGCTACACTGTTAGGCAAAATATAAGAAGAAATATTTAAACATCTCTGTTTTTCTCCGTGAAACTACTTACTAGTTTACATACTTTGGGGTCTATTTATAAATTCTTGAATAGCATCTTATAGTTTATCACTTCAAATAAAGTACAGCAAAGTTCTAATAATCAACCGTGCAAGATCTAAGCAGTCCATTTAGAAATCACATGTTAATATTTTTAATAGTGTAGTGAATAAATACGCACAATGGTCCATTTTTCCTCAACCTAAATTATTAGCATTTGATGGTTATTTGACAAAAAAAATAGGCCATTTAGAAAATAAAGAGTGAAATGCCTGTATTGTGTGGTCTTTTAAATGTCCTTATATCTCCTAATATGGAACAATTCTCAAAATATCAGGTTTACACATACAGGACATCAGAGCTGTGAACTTAACGTATCTGTTGTCTTCATTATTGAGCTTTCTGTGATCACTATGATGTAAACAAGGTGTATGCATGTGCATCCTGTGGGGACAATTTATTTACTCCTTCTCCAGGCAGATCAAGTGAGAAAAGGTGAGTGCTGGCCAGACTGTCCAGACTGGCCCGAGTATTAGGCCATCTGTCTCTGAGCAAAGTTATCATGGTTTTCAGAAGTAGACAGAGCAGAACCAGAAGAAGGAGGAAAAAGAAAGTCTTAAATGAGACCCATGTAGATGATCCAAGGTGATTTTGCAGATCTACGGAAAAAAAGGCAATGAAGGGGAAGAGAGGTGTGAATGAGACTAAGAGACCTGAAGGGGCTGAACAAATATGACATTGCATGTTAGACAGTCATGGAAAGATACCTGGGCTAAGGAGGAGACTGGCAAATATTTGTAAATGGAATTTCACTGCCATGAACAGGGCCATACCTAAAGGCTACAACAACACAGTGTGAGCAGATTACAATAATAGATGGATTGACGGAAGCCCAATAACTAACATGCTTATGTTCCAATTATAAAAACTTGGCTACAAGGTAAGGAAAGTGAGGTATTACCTCTTTACTTCCTCTTGCATGTATGAGGACAGTATGGAGACATAGCAATTGGCCTTAAAAATATGATTTCATTATCTGGAATTCAAAAGCCTCCAGTCAAGGATGTAAAATAATCGATTCACTTATTCAACAAATATTTAAAGAGCACCTACTCTGTGCCAGAATCGTTCTAGGGCTCTGATCAGCTAGCAGTAAATTGAGGTGTGAAAAATCCATGCTGACCAAGAAAGTACATCAATTCTGACTGGTTGGAGGGATGCTTGGAGGGGTGCTGGTTTTAGGAAGGGTCCTAAAACCATTTTAGCTATCTTGATGAGAGGAACCATGATTGGTTAGCAGTCCCGTCCACTGAACGCATGAGCGTGTACAGTACTTATGTGCATGCATCATGCATGTGCTCTGCTAAGACGTGGGTCTCACCTAGAGGGATTGGCAGTTACTCATTAATGTGGATAAGTGAAAGTTGTGAATATTCACCTCCTATTTGTCTCCTACTTAAAAATAGTACACTTATCCTCGTTGATGAAGCTGATAGGGAGAAATTTTTTTTCTAAACAGGGTATTATAAATAGCTATTTTTTCAGGTGAATTAAAAAGTACTGAATTTATACAAACAGATGTTGCCGTATACATATTTTGGAATCACTGGTTCACCCAATGGGGGAGGCATTTGAAAGATATGGAATAAAAATCATTGCCTTTGTTAGCTGACTGACTAGCAAAACTGAAAACCAATTAGATATTCTAAGCAAATTCTTTCCAATCAACATCATCCCATTCCACCTCATCCCACTGGATACAAGTGTTACTGAAACTTTCTCTTTAGTAGTATATACAAAAGAAGTCCCTTTCTTTTAATATTTTAACCCAGATGGCAACCAAGGCAGCCAAATAAGTACTTGTAAACTAGATACTTGTTGAAAGGTTTTCCCCAATTTAATCGACTTGATCTTAAAATAATTCAGTGAGACAGATAGTGTGTCTTATGGGTAATTTCATTTTATGGAGGAAGAAATTGATGAACAAAGAGCAATTCCCCCCATGTTTTCACAATTAGGACACTCAAGCCTAGGATTTGTAATTACTGAGACTTTGTTCTGCTTTCAGAATATGTTGCGTAAATCTGCAGTCCCCAAAGCCTGGGCCTCCAACCCATAGGAATCAGGCCGCATGGGGAGCTGGTGGGGATGAGCAGCAGAGGAAGGGACCGAAGCCTCATCTGTATTTACAGCCACTCCCCCTTGCTCACATCCCCTTGCTCTGCCTCTTGTCACATCAGCAGTGGCATTAGATTCTCACAGGAGCATGAACCCTACTGTAAACCGTGCCTGCGAGGTGTCTAGGTTATGCTTCTTACAAGAATCGAAGGCCTGATGATGTGAAGTGGGGCTGAGGCCATGATGCTAACACCAGGAAGCAGCTGCAAACAGAGATTGTCCTTAGCAGAGATATCTGAATGCAGAAAGATCATAAGAAATCGATTGCTTGGGGACCCATATCAAAACCAGCACAGTTGACCCACCTTTGGTCTGTAGAAAAATTATCTTCCATGAAACCGGTCCCTGGGATGAAAATAGGTAGGGAGTGCTGGCCTAAATAGTGGGCACACATGCTACCATTTTGATTTTAAGAAGTCCTTGCTTACCTTACTTTACTTTCCAGTTTCTATGTTTCCTGCTGAACTATTTATCATATATGTCTACTCAGTATGACTAGTATTTTTGGTGCTTGGGATACAATAGGAAAAAAACAAAAGAAATTAAAAAAAAAAACCTAGGTTCATTTTTATAAAAGAATACTTTCCAGTGGGGAATAAAGAGATAATGATATTTCTCAGGTAGTGAAAAGTGCTGTGAATAAAAATAAACCACTGAAAGACTATTCAGCATAATGCATGGTCAGTGGAGATTTTTCTGAGAGATGTTTAATGAAGTGAGGAAGCAAGGCATGAAAATACCTGCAAAGAATTTCTTGACAGAAGGAAGAGCAGATAGTGAACTACAAGGTATAATAGGAGGACACTTTGCAGAGAGAGGGCAAGTGAGTGGGTAAGATATGTAATGTGTCAGAGAAGTAGTCAGAAGCTACACAAACACAGTTTATTATAGGTGTGACAAAAACTTGGAAATTTATTCAGACACCAAATAGACGTCTAGAGCAGAGAACAAAATGTCCTCTGATATAAAAAGGCAGAACTTAAAACTAATTGCTGGTGTGAAAGGCCTAAGTCATGAGTTGAAGTGTAAAAGCCTCTCACAGACTCTGCAGCGTGGAGTTAATGTGCCGGTTTCCCTTGTGATTTTGTAATCAAGTCCCATTGTCAGGGAACCAGCGTCTTACTGGCTGAGACCTTGAGCCTAGGGAGCTATTCAGGCTCCCCACAGTCCACCAGGTACGTGTGAGAAAGACAGAAAAGCAGACATGTTGAATTTGTATGTTGCTGCCCTGTGGAAGTGCCTATGATACCATTCCACTAAAACACCCGTGGCTTTCTATACTGATGCAGGCTTTCCAGTCTCCTAGCTTTACAAATGACTCTTGTCCGAATCACCTGAATGCATTGTTAAGATTTTGGACACAAAGATCAAATGTGATGACCATGCGTATCTGCCCCTGGAGGCAGACGTGGAGCTCGATTTCAATGTGATCTGTGAATGCCAAAGGCAACCAGCAAGCAGAATATTTAGTTTTTAAATAGTTATAGATAGAGTTACAATAACAATTTTGAGAACCATCAGCATTTCTATTGTATGTATTGGCATTCTGGAGAAGAAATCATAAAAAGGAAATATGCTGTTAAACCCCAACTTCAATCCTACTCTGCCTTGGTGGTGTTTTTCTAATAAAACATCACAATGTTAAAATATAGAATCCTATCCTCTAATCACTAGGAAAAAAATTATAAAATTCCACAATAAAGCTCAATGTACTATTGAACTTGAGATTAAAAATAATTATTATCTCATAGAAGTTTTATCTAGAAACAGCTAAGACATAGTCTTTATTATTAAAGACACCTTAGGCAGTTCAAAGACTTTTGCAACTTTCTGTTTCATCAGAATATTTCCTGTGATGATTACAAGAAGAGTGGTTTGCTAGTTACATAGAAATTATTGTCCATGCTTATTAGATTGAGGTCATATCAGCATTTTTCCTATAAAATCTTTTTTTAAGAGTTTTATGGTGATAGTCAAACAAAAGGATATTGTCTACAAGTAAACAGCTTCCAAAATCTTAGAGAAAAAATCATGACTCCAGCTCCTTATTCCCTCTCTCCAGACATCTAATGCAACAGAGCAAAGGTAGCAGTAAATTACAAACCAATCTTTGGGTACCAATAAAGGAGGCATAAAGTCTGACTGCATGTATAGCTTCCCCCGTACAAATCTGCCTTCAGATCTAAAGTTATGAATCATTTGCAGCCACAGCAGATTTCTCTTTGATGGCTGGATGGAGTCAGTCACCAAAACAAAGCAAATGAAGAGTTTCTGAGGCATGTATTTCATAAGCTCTTCAGGACCAAATGTTATTTGAGAAGTATGTTTTTGATAATATCTTTTTTTTCCTGTTTAATAAATAAGATGTGGCCATAAAGGAGACTTTTGTTTCAGGTAATGCTTGTAAGGCAAGAAAAGAATCAGTAAACATGATCTTAGTGTTGACTACGATGGCACGTTTTTTAGTCTTATAGCAACTATGATCGCATTAAAAAAAATCCAAAGATAATGTAGAAAATCTCCATGCCCATAGAACTGTTCAAAGCCTATCATAATCTGAAACAGAAGCAAACAACTTTCTCACCCCCAGGTTCTGATTAATTTATTCCCTAATGTATAGAATCTATTCTAGCAAGTAGTTTTTATAAAATTGAGTACTTCCCCCTACTTCACATCTACAATCTGCATTGATGTCCACAGGAGATCAAGGCAGAGAGGTGAAAATAGGGAAAATGAAGTAAAATTTATTTTACTTTTTATTTATCCTCTCTACAAAAATGGAAAAAAACTACCTGCATCAGTCATATCTGACGCATTTAAACAAATGCGATCCCAAAAAAGGCTTGAATCAGGGAATTACATAAAAGAAACTAATACCAGCATAAGTCACTGGTGCTTAGATGCTTAAGCGGTATACAGGCGATGCTCATTATCTGCACATTCTATAAAGTTGTGCTAAACACTGAATTAGTGAATACTGAATTGTTACTCCTGAGGGAAGATAAAGGGTTAAGGGGCTGAGAGTCCTAATTCCATTTTCATTGAATGATTGATATATTCTTTTATGTGTGTTCCTATCTAAGATAACTTACTTAATTTGTATTTTTAAGCCATTAACATTGAATTCACAGCCAACAGCATGAGAGCCCATGCCTAAAGGAAGCTTCTCTAACACATACAATTTCTCTGCAAGGCACATTTCTTGAGCTTAGGGAAATTAGAGAGCACTGCATGGGAAAATGTATTAAACAGTGAAATCTCTAACAAAATATACAGAAATGCAGAAAATGTGGCACTCACTAGATTGGAAAAAGACAGAGTTTATGGTTTGAGAGCTGAAACAAGAAAACAGAGCATTGCCTTGTTTGCCCTCAGTCTTTCCTGGGCAACTCACATTTTTTGCTACTCTGCATAATTGCCTGTCCTAGAATGACTTTGAAAACACTGCCATTATTGATTTTGGGTTAAAAATAAATTTTTGCAAGCAGAACAGTTGGAAAATATAGAATCCACCAATTATTAGGATTAATTTTAATCCTTTTGGTTAGTTTATTAGGAAAGAAGTACTCACTAGTAAAGAAAAAAAGGTTGCAAAATGTATTTGAAAGTCCAGGACCAACTTGAATCTTATTCTAAAATCAATGCTAGTTTCAAATTAAAATCTCATTTAAATTAAATTACACATATTATTTAGAGTAACTTGAAATTAACTTAATTGTCTGTCCTTTTAGAGTCCATTTTGAATATGCAGATTATATGAACTATTTCCCCAGTCTATTTAAAAAATT
>CAUYQV010077189.1:0-20125 GCA_963574575.1 Galagoides demidoff
GGAGCCTCAAGCTATCCCCCTGGGTAGAGTGCCATGACATCACAGCTCATAGCAACCTCCAACTCCTGGGCTCAAGCGAGTCTCCTGCCTCCGCCTCCCAAGCAGCTGGGACCACAGGCACCCACCACAATGCCCGGCCATTTTTTGGTTGCAGCCATCATCGTTGCCCGGCGGGCCCAGGCTGGGGACTCGAACCCGCCACCCTAGGTGTACATGGCTGGCGCCCTAGCCAATTGAGCCACAGGCGCCGAGCCTACTAATTTTATGATAATAACTGATTAGCCCATCCACTTGTGAGAGGAGCAATTCATTCATTTATAAACTCAGGTTATTTTAGTCATTGCTGGGTCAGCAAGGTCTTCATCTTCATCTGTTTTTTTTTTTGAGACAGTCTCATTTTGTCACCCTTGGTACAGTGCTGTGGCATCATAGCTCACAGCAACCTCAAGCTCCTGGGCTCGAGCAATTCTCTTGCCTCAGCCTCCCAAGTAGCTGGGACTACAGGTGCCTGCCATAATGCCCAGCTATTTTTAGAGACTGGGTCTAGCTCTTGCTCAGGCTGGTCTTGAACTCATCAGCTCAAGCAATCCATCTGCCTCTTCCTCCCAGAGTGCTAGGATTACAGGCATGAGCCACTGCGCCCAGCCTCCAGGACCTCATCCTTAATAAGTTAAAGTGGCATTGTTTATATCTGTCCCATTAGAACAAAAACCTTTACCTCCATTTGCTAGATACATTTTCTGCTGCATGTATACATTTCTATTTTCAGAGGAAAAAATGTAAAAAACATTTAAAGATAAATATCAAAAATTCAAAGTGAGGATGTGTCTGGTGTGAATAGTGTGTGATGATCTCACAAAGTTCATAACCTAAATGCATGTACATGGCAGCCCTGAGTGTGCAGGCTGATCTGAGGGTGGAGTAAGAATTACTACCAGGGTATTGCAGAGTCCTCCTGTGTTGGGTTTAGAGCGTAACTCTGGGGGTTATTTTCCCTCCCTCCCTAAGGCAGCTCCAAAGTCAGAAGGACCCATTAGCCTTGCTTTAACCAAATTCTTTAAAGGAACAACTTCAGTGTCTGCAGTAAGAAAACAAGGCAGTGTAGACATCTGTGAGGTTCAGGGTACCCTAGTGAGAAAGAGGAGCCCAGCAAAACACTTTGGGGAGACAGGCTTGGTGTCATCTACAGGGCTTGCTGCAGGCTGGCATAAGTACCACGAGCAGGCCCACTCTACAAGGAAGGATCTGGGGTGAGATGTTTGGGTAGGAAGGCATCAGCATCGGGGGGGCCCTGGTATAGCCCTGCCAAGTGAGTTATTTGGGAAAGCTGCTTCTGTGGATGAGTTCAGAGGTGATGAGAAGAAGATATTCTGAAGTATAAAGAATAGGCCTTCTCTTATTTTTGTCTTTTTTCCTTGGTGCAGTTTCTTGAAAGGAAATCCTCTGGGAAATGGAAATTTAGGTTACAGATTTCATGCTGCCTAAAGTAGAAACATCTTTTCCTAGAAGAAATTATCAGGGCTAGGAGACATTCAGGAGGTGGTTTTCATACAAGTGAAGGTTTGAGTCTGGGGACTTCAGGGCGTGGCATGGAAGAGCAGGTTGGCAGACCCTCTTAGAATGAGTATGCGTGAACGGTTCCTCCCTGCAGAGAGCAGTTCTAGGGGGAACTTTGTGGGAACACTTCCTGGTCTGGAGAGGGCACGAAATGACAAGATAAGTGTATTAAGTGGATTAGCAACATTCAATACTGAGAAGGAATTAATTAGATGGATACTTGTGATTGGGTTAAGATGGATTAGAACATATTGGGGTCACTTTTACCATTTTCCTATATATCACAACCCTGGGTATATTAGGTGACTGATGAAACTCATTCACGGATTTAGAGATAGGCTTAATCATGTCCTTTGAAGGTAAGCAATGATGGGAAAATTGGATGGTGAATCAGATGCTTTTTGTGTTCTACCTCCCTTCTTCTCAGCCTCGACTCTGATTTCAATCATGGCCAGAACAAATGAGCTTTGACTCAGTTCTTGTTGACAGCATCTTACCTTGAGCAATAACTATATATACTGTTTATTTTCTGCTCAAGGCTCCTCTAATGCAATGTTATGGAATGATAGTGGGCATTTCCTCTGCGCTCATAAATGCAAAACCTGCTATTAATAGATGCAAGGAGCCAGACTTCTTGAATCACCAGATGGAAGGCTGCCTGCCCAAGGGGGACATTTGTGTGTGTTAGCCTACACTGATCAATCACTGTACGTGTGTAACTCTGGTGGGAGTCACTCACATAACTAGGATTTGAATGGTGGCCCTTCAGAGTCACACAGCACATAGCTTGCATGGGTGGACAGTGTTCTACATGCCCCTCCAAGAGAGAAACCAGAAACTCATTTTCCCAATATCCTTTGCTGTTAGATTTGTGACCTAACCTCTTCCCTGTAGATGTATAGATGTGCCAGAGAGGGAAGTTGATTGGGAAGAGAGCAACATGGCGGGCACGCACCACTTTTCTAGTAGCGATGATGATAAAGTTTCAGGGGCAGCAGTAATAGTAGTGTTGGCATCTCATGCACTGTACCAGGTGTGATTTGCAGGGTCTTTGCTGGTGGTGTTCTGTCTATGGTTGAGTCTCAGGTCTGACTCTGATCTTCCCACAAATTCTGTGATCTATCTAAGAGTTTATATTAATTATCTGCTTAACTAGCTAAATTGGTGTATCTATCTACTCAGGATGTAGGGTCAACAGAAGCTCCACAGACAAGGTTGAAGTTTTTTTTTTTCCCTTTCATGTACAGGGTTGATATGGTGGCCCCACAGTGTAGGCAGATCTCTTGACTCACCAGTCCTAAACTGTTGGCGTTGTCTGCCAACATAGTTCATCAATGTTCTGTCATTCCTCCCAGTCAGGAAAAGGGAGGGTATAGTCTTCCCTTGAAGAGAATGATCACAGTGTTGAACACATCATTTCCCTTCCCTTTCCAGAACATATGGCCAAATATAACTGCAAAAAAGCCTGGGAAATGTAGTCTTTATTTTGGGTGGCCATAGCCGAGCTAAAATCTGGGGATTTTATTACTACGGGAGAGAAAGAGAGAGTAAATCGTGGAGGGAAACTGTTTCTGCTATAAAGTATGTTCCATTGTTTACAGTTGAGAATCTTTATGAATTAAAGACCATTTAGGGAGTTTATTAAATTACAGAACTCATCTAATTTTTTAGAATTATTTTTCCTCTCTTTTTTAATTGTTATTTTTAGTGATTTGTCATAATCAGAGAAGAGCCAGGCTAACTCAGAATACTTTATTTGGGATTATTAGTTCAGTTACTCTCATTTCCAACCACCTTACTTATTTTTGCCTTACTAAGTATCTTGAATTGTAGCTCTGATGACCTTGCTATCTTCAATGCTCACAAATCTTCGTTGGTTTTCTAATCCTTCCAGGAATAGCATATGCAAAGGGTTTCAAGCAGCGATGTCCAACCTGCAGCCTGTAGGCTACACGCAGATTATTTGAGGACTGTTTTGCTTATCTGTGGTGGCAGATGTCACAAAAAGTATGCAGGGAACTTTTTTTTTTGCTCATCAGCTTTTGTTAGTGTTTATGTATTTAATGTGTGACTCAAGACAATTCTTCTTCCAATGTGTGGCAGAAAATAAAAAAGATTGGACACCCATGAAGGTAAAAAAAAAACAAACAAACATGAAAACTGGGGGAATGGCAGTTTTCCATCACTGCAGCTTCTTGTGTTGGGGAGACTGATAGCTGAAAGACGAGGTAGAGAGGGAGCAGGACCTCATGCCATGATAAGGAGTTTGGACTTATCAGGGTGACATTTTAAGCAAAGGCAAGACTTTATGAAATGCATTTCATAAAGGTCATTGTATTTGCATTTGTCTAGGTTCTTGCAAGAAATAGAAGCTGGCTCTGGCTGATGGGGCAGAAAGAGATTTAATTACAGTAATATTGGATCATGGAATTATTAGGAACCCAGGATGAGGCAAGAACAGTGTCCCAAACTACCTGGCAGAAGTGACTTGCTGAGGAAACTGTCTTGCCACTGTCACTGTCATCCTGGGGCACTAGCTGCTGCAGTTTGTACTGTTGCAAGTCAGGGCAACGGAAGCTTCCACAGACCCCAGCACTGAAGGCATTTCTGCACCCAGGAATCCAGATGTGCAGACACTGCCATTCCTGAAGCCTGGATGCCTTTGCCACCAACAAGGACACTCTGCATGGAGTCAGTGTCCTCCAGGTATCTGCTGCTGAGCCAGATTCTCACTTAGATATTTGATTGGTGGAACTTAGGTTGCAACAGGTCTGCAAAGAAGCCTGGGAAAACAGTTTTTCAAGCTAACTCCCCAAACCTAGAAATGACATTCCAAAAGTACTGGACAGCCAGAAAGGATGATAAACGTCCACACCAGTAACTTTTAGAAATAAATTGGTGGCTCGGTGCCTGTGGCTCAATTGGCTAAGGCGCCAGCCACATACACCTAAGGTGGTGGGTTCGAATCCCCAGCCCAGGCCCGCCAAACAACAATGATGGCTGCAACCAAAAAATGGCCGGGCGTTCTGGTGGGCGCCTGTGGTCTCAGCTACTTAGGAGGCGGAGGCAGGAGACTCGCTTGAGCCCAGGAGTTGGAGGTTACTGTGAGCTGTGATGTCATGGCACTCTACCCAGGGGGATAGCTTGAGGCTCTGTCTCAAAAAAAAAAAAAAAAGAGAAATAAATTGGCTTTCTGGATGCAGACATTTCTTTTGGACTTAGGGAAGAGGGAGAAGGTGGCAATTCATTTTGCCAGATACAGGTAGGACTTGTCTTTCCAGTACCGCATTTTGGATAGCAACCACATTTTCAATTCTAACTTTATTGCCAAGCATTATGCCAGATGCTTTTATCACAGCTCTCCTTAAGTAGGCACTCCAGTTCCCCACTATTATACAGATGAGCAAACTGAGACTCAGAAAATTTGAATGACTTAAAAAGGCCAAGGACTTGGAAGTCATGGAACCAGGATTCTATTCCTGACTCCCAAGTCTTTCCCAAGGTTGCACATGAAACCCTAGAATTTTCTAAAATTATGAGAAGGTTTTAATAAGTTCTATGAACCGATTTCTTTTTTTCTTTTATTTTTTATTGTTTGGAATTCATTAAGGGTACAAAGAATTAGGTTACACTGATTGAATTTGTTAGATAAAGTCTCTCATAATTGTGTCCCACCCTCAAGAGATGCCATACACCATGACTTCCCCTCTCCCCACTTGTTCATTCCCCTACCCTCCTCACCTTGTACTAGCTCATCTACTGCCTTCATATTAGAATTAAGTGCATTGGATTCTTGCTTCTCCATTCTTGTGATGCTTTACTAAGAATAATGGGTTTCATTTCCATCCAGGTTAATACAAAAGATGTAAAGTCTCCATCTTTTTTAGTGGCTGAATAGTATTCCATGGTATACATATACCACAGCTTGTTAATCCATTCCTGGGTTGGTGGACATTTAAGCTGTTTCCATATTTTGGTGATTGTAAACTGAGCTGCAATAAAGAGTCTAGTACAAATGTCCTTATGATAAAAGGATTTTTTTCTTCTGGGCAGATGCCTGCTAATGGGATTGCAGAATCAAATGGGAAGTCTGATAGTCTAATTTGAGTTCTTTGAGATTCTCCATACTTCCTTCCAAAAAGGTTTGGAATTAGTTTGCAGTCCCACCAGCAGTGTAAAAGTGTTCCCTTCTCTCCACATCCTTCCCTTCTCACCAGCATCTCCAGCTTTGAGATTGTGATGTGGGCCATTCTCACTGTGGTTAGGTGATAACTCAGGGTAGTTTTGGTTTGCATTTCTCTGATGATTAGGGATGATGGGCATTTTTTCATATGTTTGTTAGCCATTCATTTGTCTTCTTTAGAGAAGGTTATTCATCTCTCTTGCCCACTAATATATGGAATTGTCTGGTCTTTTTTGTTAATTAATTTGAGTTCTCTCAGATCGTAGTTATCAAGCTTTTATTTGACTCATAATATGCAAATATCTTTTCCCATTCTGAAGGTTGTTTTTTTGCTGTAGTTGTTGTTTCCTTAGCTGTACAGAAACTGTTCAATTTAATTAAGCTCCATTTATTTATATCTGTTGTTGTTGCAATTGCCAGGGAAGTCTTCTTCATAAAATCTTTCCCCAGGCCAAGTGTCTTCCCTACATTTTCTTCAAGGATTGTTCTTGTTCCATGACTTAGATTTAAATCTTTTATCCATCTTGAATCAATTTTTGTAAGTGGTGAGAGGTACAGGTCCGGTTTCAGTCTTTTACATGTGGTTGTCTGGTTTTCCTAGGACCATTTATTGCATAAGGATTTTTTCCCCCAGTTTGGTTTATCAAAGATCAGGTGGCTATAAGAGGTTAGTTTCATCTCATGTTTTTTTATTCAGTTCTAAATGTCAATGTCTCTATTTTTGTGCCAATACCATGCTGTTTTGATCACTATGGCCTTATAGTATAGCCAAAAGTCTGGTAGGGTGATACCCCAGCATTGTTTTTGTTACTAAGAATTGCCTTGGCTACACAGGGTTTCTTCTGATTCCATACAAAACAAAAAATTATTTTTTTGCAAATCTTGAAAGTATGATGATAGTTTTTTTTTTTTTTTTTTTGTAGAGACAGAGTCTCACTTTATCACCTTTGGTAGAGTGCCGTGGGGTCACAGCTCACAGCAACCTCTAACTCCTAGAAGTAGGCAATTCTCTTGCCTCAGCTCCCGAGTAGCTGGGACTACAGGTGCCTGCCACAGCGCCTGGCTATTTTTTTGTTTCAGTTTGGCCGGGGCCCGGTTTGAACTTGCCGCCCTTGGTATATGGGGCTAGCACCCTACCCATTGAGCACAGGCACTGCCCATGATGATAGTGTCTTAATGGGGATCATATTTAATCTTGTAGATTACTTTGGGAACCTGTAGATTATTGTAGAAATTTTCACAATGTTGATTCTTCCTAGCTATGAGCATGGTATGTTCTTCCATTTGTTAATATCTTCTGCTATTTCTTTTCTTAGGGTTTCATAATTTTCTTTATAGAGGTCCTTCACCTCTTTTTGTTATGTATCTTTCTAGGTATTTCATTTTTCTTGAAGCTACTGTGAAGGGATGTGTCCTTGATTAGCTTCTCATTTTGCCTGTTATTGGTATATACAAAGTATATTGATTTATGGACATTGATTTTTTTTTATCCTGAGACATTGCTATATATATATATATATATTTTTTTTTGAGACACAGTCTCACTTTGTTACCATTGGTAGAGTGTTGTGGTGATAGCTCACAGCAACCTCAAACTCCTGGGCTTAAGTAATTTTCTTGCCTCAGCCTCCCAAGTAACTGGGACTACAGGCACTTGCCACAATGCTTGACTATTTTTAGAGATGAGGTCTTACTCTAGTTCAGGCTGGTCTCAAACCTGTGAGCTCAGACAATCCACCTGCCTCACCTCCCAAGATCAGGAATTATAGGAATGAGCCACTGAACCCAGCCTGATTGCTTTATTTTTTGATCATTCCAGGAGTCTTCTGGTTGAGTCTTTGGGGTTCTCTATGTATAAGATCATGTCATCAATAAAGAGCGAGAGTTTGACCTCTTCTGCACCCATTTAGATACCCTTTATTTCCTTCTCTTGCCTGATTGTATTAGCTAGAACTTCTAGAACTATGTCAAATAGTAGTGGTGAAAGAGGACAACTTTTGTCTGGTTCCAGTTCTAAGTGGAAAAGCTTTCCATTCTACTCAATTCAGTATAATATTAGCTGTGGGTTTGTTGTAGATGGCTTTAATCAGATTGAGAAATGTGCCACCTATGCCTATATTCTTCAGTGTTCTAATTAGAAAAGGATGCTGAAATTTATTGAATGGTTTTCTGCATCTTTTGAGAGGATCATATGGTCTTTGTTTTTGCTTCTGTTGATATGGTGAATAATGTTTATGGACTTGTGTATGTTAAACCAGCCTTGCATCCCTGTAATGAAACCTACTTGATTCTATTTATCTCTTCATTGTTGGTAGCTGGGTATTCATGTATTTGGCTTGTAAGAAAATAATGCCTTTCTTTTTTAAGTGGTGGCTCATGCCTGTAATCCTAGCTCTCTGGGAGGCTGAGGCAGGTGGATCACCTGAGCTCAGGAGTTTGAGACTAGCCTGAGCAATAGTGAGACCCCCATCTCTAAAAAATAGCATGACATCTTGGTGGGCACCTGTAGTCCCAGCTACTTGGGAGGTTGAGGCAAGAAAATTGCTTGAGCTAACTAAGAGTTTGAGGCTACTGTGAATTATGACACTACAGGACTCTACTGGGGGCAAGAAAGTGAGACTTTGTCTCAAAAGAAAAAAATTCCATGTACTCACTTAAAAAAGAAAAACATTCTTTTCTTTTCTTTTTTTTTTTTTTTGAGACAGAGTCTCACTTTGTCACCCTCTGTAGAGTACTGTAATGTCATAGCTCACAGCAACCTTAAATTCTTGGGCTCAAGTGATCCTCTTGCCTCAGTCTCCCAAGTAGCTGGGACTACAGGTGCCTGCCATAATGCCTGGCTATTCTTTTAGAGACAGAGTCTCGCTCTTGCTCAGGCTGGTCTTTTTTTTCCCCCCCTTTAATGTATTTGGGTAGAGAAAATTAAAATTCAGAATAAAGAAAAGGTGGGGAGTTTTATAAAAAGGGAAAATGTTAGCTATTGCTCTTCCAGAAGGTCCATTGGCACTGGTAAGGGTTCGGAGTGCTGGCAAGTTCCACCAGTAGCAGCAGTGGTGGGTGACCATCCTGGACTGGAGCAGGTCATCTCAGAGGCTGCAGAGAAAACAGGCTTCAGGGTACAGTGGCAGCCGCAGCAGGCAGGCCCCCATGGCTGCGTTTCTGGAACAGTGTTTTGTACCAAGTACTTTTCCCCACTGGCTGTGTTAGTTATCTAGGACAAGGAGGACCTGATTCTCATGTCAACTTGTAGAAAGCATGCTTCTCAAAGCTGCTGAGTGTCACCTTATGCATACTCAGACCCGTCTGCCTTCAGTTTACTGACCAGGCTCCGTGAATGGCCTGTTGGAAGGAGCCAGGTCAGGGGCCCCAGGATTGGGGGACAAAGATCAGCCTAACTGCAGAAAAGGGCCTCTGGCAGAAGAGCCCAGGAGAGTAAGAGAGGATGCCTTGAGGTCGGGGGAGCATCGAGAGACTGCCTGGAGGGTAGGAGGAGGGAAGGAAGGCCAGGCTGGAGTGGGTCTGGTCAGGGACCAAAGAAAGGCCCGAGGGGCAGTACAGAGGCCAGGGAGACAGCAGATTTGGTACCAGAAAGCCTCTCACCTGAGAATCTTCTTCAGCTGAGTAACTAGCGATTGATGACTTTTATTGAATTGGTACCAAGGCATGAATCACATTCCCAAATTGTATACCAACTTGGCCCAACAGTATTTAAATTCTTTAAGGGACACGATGTGCACTTTGGCCCCTTCCTGAAACACCCTGTGAAGGCCCTGCTGTATTTCTGGGCGATATATGTAGTAGAGGCGGGCAGCAAAGATGGTCAGGCTCACATTTAGCTTACTGGTCAGAAAGTTAACCACGTGCCATGCACAGTGAGCGCAGGGACTCCAGGATGTGTACCAGGGGACCTCATAGTGGGAGCACAGGGGGCATCTCCTTCTGGAACCAAGTCAGGAAGCCCACTTCTGCATGAGAGGAGGTCCCAGAAAAGACCTGGTTTCGGAAGACCCCCCTGTGGAAGGAGCCAGGTGAGTTGCTGTTCTCGTTTCCTTTCACTGAGAAGCACAGCCAGCTGTTCTCCTGACCTCGGAGGGCAGGAGTGTTGTTGAACTGCTTGTAGAACGTGTTTGGAGATAGTCGCTCCATCGGGTCACTGAGAATCTCATTCAGCTGGGTGACCAGGAACTCATAATTTTTCTTCAATCTGTTACAACGTGTGACCCAATGCATTCCCCAGGGGTCCACAAAATTTTCCCAACAGTGTTGAAATTCTTTAGAGGACATGACGTACACCTGGGTCCCTTCGTCAATCATCCTGAGCAGCCCCTGGCGGTAATCCTGTCTCCAGAAGTAGTAGATGTGGGCAGTGTACATGGTCAGGCTCACGTTTTCATGTGTGGCCAGAAAGGCGGCCACTTGCCACGCACAGTTGGCACAGGGACTCCAGGACATGTACCAGGTGATCTGGTAGAAGTGCTGATGGGACAGCATAGGCCTGACCCAGGTCAGGAAGCACAGTTCTGTGTGCCAAGGACAATATCGAGGGCCCTGATTTCGAAAGACCCCACTGTAGAAGGAGCCAGGTGAGTTGCTGCTGGTTGTTTTCACCTCAAAGCACAGCCAGGTATCATTGCGGTGAGAGAGGAAGGGTCTGTTGTTAAAGTGGCGGTAGAATGTTTTCAGATACATTCACTCCATCGGGCCTCTGATCTGTGGAATCATCCTGCAGCCTTGTCCCTGCCCTCCTCTTTGTCTGGGGCAGTAATGTTTCATTTTCTGGTTTGGTAGCCCTTAGGGTAAGACACCCCTCCCTAAAGTGACCTCCCGCAGGCCTGTGAGTCAGGCTGGTCTTGAACTTGTGAACTCAAGTGAGCTACACACCTTGGCCTCCCAGAGTGCTAGGATTACAGGCCTGAGCCACCGCACCCGGCCCGAGCATGTGGAGTCTTATACTCGTTCTATGAGTTTCTCAGTTATCCCAGGGTACCCAGGGACCTCTAGGTATGATCTTTTCTTAGAGCACGTGTAAACCCACCCAGCATCCCTAGAGCTGAGTAGCCGTGACTTGTAGGGTTTAGGAATGTAGGCATAGCTCCTGTGTTGGTGGTAACTGAACTCTTGGGGAGGCAAAACTGTGAAGGCAAAATGTGCATCTGGTGCCACACACTTTCCCACCTTCCAATATTTACTCAGGTTTGCTTGACACTCATATGCTTATGAAAAATTGGTATGATATATTTGTTTAAGATTACCTCAACTTATTCCTTCTTTATCTCAAAATTTGGGCATTTCTAATATTTTACTCTTGACTTTTTTTTAAAAGGGAAATCATAGCTATAGCATATGGCATGTCCTATGTCCCTTCACTTAATTTGTAAAATCTGAAAGACTATTTTATAAAAAAAAAAAAAAAGGCTTCTACTTAGAATTATTTTTGTATGTTTGCATTATGAGAGAGGTTTTTATATTGCCTAAACCACTCACACACACTTGGTTCCTTAGTAATCAACACTACAATCTGTTTATTTTAATCCTGATCATTTCTCTGAAATTGAGTCTGGAAATCTCACTGCTTCCTCCAAGCGCTGATATGTTCCATTTCCAGGCACCTGCCCAGGGTTTCAATTCAGATCCAGCCAGTTCTCAGCAGGAGCCTGTTCAGACCCTGACTTCTCTAGTGTTACTGCTTTGGGGGTTTGAAGGCTAGAGAAAATGAGTATCCAATAATGTATCTTACCAATGTAAAAGTTAATATGACAAGCACAAAATACAGACTTTTGACAAAGAGTGCAAATGATGTCAGGCTGGAATACATGTCACAGGCAAGGCTTTTCCAGTCCCACAGGACAGGTGCAAGGCTGAGTCATACAATCCTGCCAAACCATGGCTAGGTCCTTCAAGTCCTGGGAAGCTCTGTGGGGGGCAGGGATTTACCAAGCCCTCTGTCACCCCAATCAAGTCATCCTTAAAGTCTGGCACCGTCACCTCTTAGGATTGCAAACATCACTTGGATCTAAAATTTAGGTCCCAGGTACTATCTGATGCCACTTTGCTATGTTGTCTCAAAGATTAAATATTGTGAAATGACTAGTCACTGCACACCTACAACTACATTGGACTTACTCCACGATGGCCTGTCTGAGACATGTGCAATAATTACCAGGCCCATTAGGAAGCCAGCCCAGCTGGCTTGCCAGGGCAGGCCCCACCCACACTCCTATTACCCTTTGCAGCTTGACTCATCAACTGCTCTAATACTGGGCCAGGACCAGAACAAGGAGTCTGTTTTCCCCATATTATCATTCATTTGCTGCTGCTCTCTCTGGGTAAGAATAAAGATATGTGCCAAGGAAGATGGTGACTGTGTAATGGAATAGATGCCGCTCTGAGAGAAAGTAGCGTCCTGGTCTTTGGAGAGCTTGGCAGAACCTGTATACAGTCTGCCAAATCTAAGGGTGTGCAGGAAAGAGTTAATAAGTAGGCCTAAACTGCTATCTCTGAAAAGGCCTGCCTTGCTAGGCCTGCCCTTGGATGATATCTGGGAACTTAGATTTCAGGAGGCTCCCCGCTTTTTTTTTTTTTTTTTTTGAGACAGAGTCTCACTCAGCTACTCAGAGTAGAGTGCCATTGTGTAAGCATAGGTCATAGCAACCTCAAACTCTTGGGCTCAGTGACCCTCCTGCCTCAGCCTCCTGAGTCACGAGGACTACAGGCACCCACCACAATGCTTGGCTCATTTTTCTATTTTTTAGTAGAGATGGGGTTTTACTCTTGCTCAGGCTGGTCTCCAATTCCTAAGCTCAAGTGATGTTGCCTTGGCCTCCCAGAGTGCTGGGATTACAGGCATGAGCAACCGTGCTTGGCTGGGTTACCACTATTAATAGACAAATGTGGTCCAATGTGCCAAAGCCGTAAAAACAATATGGTTTATGCCAAATACTAGAATTATTGAGTAGAAAGAACAGATTCTTAGCAGATGAATTGTGAGAAACTGGATACTATTGATTTAAACCCTAATTTGACTTCATTTTTAGATCATATAGATAAGTGACCCAGATTATGGGACAATATCTTAGAGTAAGTACCATATCACACATTGTGCAGCTATCCCAGGCATAGACCTACCTCATGTTCATGTTATGAAATGTGATTCCATGTATTTTCATTCACCAATATTTCCCTCTTAGGCTGATTTGAATGGTGTCTTCCCTATGTTTCTGTTCTCTTGTAACCTCATAATATGATCTTAGGGTCTTTACAGATATAATTATTTGAAATGATGCTAAACTGGGTTAGGACAAACTGTAGTCCATGATTGGCATCTTGAAAAGATAGAGATGCAGGCAGACACAGAAAGGAGGCCAGGTGAAGGCATGCAGAGAAAGGAGGCTGGGTGATGACAGAGTCAGACATTGGGGCGATGCATCTACAAGCAAAGGAACTCAAAGGATTGCCAGCAACAACCAGGAGCTGGGAGAGAGACCTGGAACAGATCCTCCCTCAAAGCCTCCAGAAGGAACTGACCGTGTGGCTCCCTCAATTTTAGACTTCTAGCCTCTAGAGCTATGAATCAATTTCTGTGGTTTTTAGGTCACCCAGTTTATGGTAATTTGTGATAGCAGGACGAAAAAATTAATACACCTCTTAAATTCTGGAGCCTTTTATGTAATGAAGATACTTTTTTCCTTCTCCACATCTGGGAAACAGGCAAGTATTTCTGAATCACACTGTTGCAACCTTTACATTTTGTCTGTATGGCTTAACATAATATTTATACCTGTAAATACAGGCCTTCATTTTTTTTTTGTTTGTTTTGCTTTTATTCATTTTATTTATTTATTTTTCTTTTTTGAGACATAGTCTCACTTCGTTACCTTCAGTAGAGTGCTGTGGTGTCATAGCTCACAACAACCTCAACTCTTGGGCTCAAGTGATTCTCTTGTCTCAGCCTTCCGGGTAGCTGGGAGAACAGGTACCCGCTACTACACCCGACTATTTTTTAGAGATGGGGTCTCGCTCTTGTTCAGGCTGATCTCGAACTCCTGATCTCTAGCAATCCACCTGCCTCAGCCTTGGGATTACAGGCGTGAGCCACTGTGCCAGGCCTCTCAGGCCTTCACTCTTGCACTTACGCTCTTGTCTCTAGATGAACATGTTTAGATGGTTTTCTTCAGCCAAGAAAGAAGAATTTAGAGATTAAAACAAAATTACTCTATCCAAACCAGTTATCTTGTACAAATTTATCTGTATGGCTATTGGGTATTCATTTTTTTTAAAAAAATATTTCTTCTTTGAAAGAAATGGCATAATACAAAACCAATAACTATATATTTACCAGAGAAAAATATTTTCTCTTTTAGGAAATCCAGGAAGCTATTAGTAGAGGGTGAGAGAAGAATCCCACAAATGCTATCATAATAAGTGGATCAGAATAAATTTCAATTTGTTAATACTCAGAGGTCCCTAACCAATGTGTGTGCAGGGGAGAAAATAAAAACGTTATTTATCTTTACCCATTAAGAAAGAAAAATTTACTCAAGTTACTTAACCAACAAAACTGGTTAATCAACAAGGTTTATTAAGTGCTTATTCTGTGCTTGTGATAAGATAAAGATCATAATTATTATCATGAGATCAAAAACTCCTGTTTCATTAATCCCCTACCTACTCTCCATCTTCCTCACCACTGAGTTGTTTTGAAACAAATCTCAGATGTCATCATTTCATCCATAACTATTTCACTATTCTCTAAAAGAAAAAGGACTCTTTAAAAAAAACCATCAACACTGTTGTCATAAATTAAAATTAACAATAATTCTTTACTATCATCAGCTATCCAGCCAGCATTCAAATTTCTTTAGCCGCCTCAGAATACTTTTCAAAGTTTGTTTGTTCAAGACAGTATGCAAATAAGCTGCATACATTGTATTTGATTGGCATATGGCTTAAGTCTCTCTTAATCCTAAATTCTCTAATTCCTTAGGGTATTACAGGTGCCCTAAGGAAGAATTAAGGTAAGAATTAAACTTCAGCTTACGGATTTTATCATACATCTTAAAATATCACAACAGAGCTTATAGTTGAACGTGTTTTGATTCTTAAGTTTTTGAATATCCTGTTTTATTTTGTGGGGGTTTTTTTTTGTTGTTGTTGTTTGTTTGTTTTTTGAGACAGAGTCTCACTTCATCACCTTGGTAGAGTGCCATGGCATCATAGCTCACAGTAACCTCAAACTTCTGGGCTCAATCAATCCTCTTGACTCAGCCTCCCAAGTAGCTGGGACTATAGGTGCCCACCACAATGCCTGGCTCCTTTTAGAGACAGGGTCTCACTGTGGCTCAGGCTGGTCTCGAACTCCTGAGCTCAAGCAATCTACCCACCTGGGCTTCTCACTGCACTGGGCCTTGAATATCCTGTTTTTTAGAGATTCAGAGTGTAACATTCATACCCTAGACAGCAGATGTGAAGGAATACCTGCGGAGCCATTTTTGTTCTTGCCTCAGCGACATTCAAAATATCTGGGAGCTGGGAGGAGCATCTGGGGTGGGTGAGAGAACAACTGAGTTAGATAGTGACTGACTCTGCCTCCCCACCCCCAACAAGACTACTAGCGGAGGGTATGTGGAAACAGAATCCCTAACTATGTTTGGGCATCAGAGGTCTGGAATAAAGATCAACCAAATGGGAAGAAGCAAAGGTGATCTGTTCAGAGCCTGGGAGTCAGTCACCACTATTTCTGTTGGCCCACTCAAAGGCGGGCAGAGGAGAGGGGAAGCTCTAGCATGAACCTGAGGAGTCTCTGGGTGTGTGCAATCAGAGGCTGTTGGCACTAGAAAGCTGGTGGTGGGCAACTAGAAATGGTTGGTTAAGGGGCACACACGTCTTCCTCTGATTGGTAGAGTTGAAAGAAAGGACAAAAATAATGGAAGCTATCAGTTATTAATCAAGTCCCGGTCATTTGGGGCCAATTTTTAAAGAAGTTATTGTTTGACTTTCTGGACTATTTTGAGGCGTGGTGGTCTGACCTACTGCAGCCTGGCTTCCCAGGCTGGCGTCTGTAGGTAAGGGGCTGTTTTTTTGCCAGGTTGTGGGACAGAATTTTTTTGTGTGTGAGTGTAGGGTCTGGTCATTGGTTGTTTATAGATTCAGACTCTTTGGAGGCAGAAAGGACACTGTGTTGTCATTCTCAGGTGGGCTGAGTTCTCCTGCCAACCAGCTGTGACAGGGATGAGACGGATACAGGAGAGGACCCAAGAAAACTCTCTGAGTGAGTTTCAAGGGAAACTATCCAGAGTTCCCAGGTCTTTCTCAGAACTGGGCATTGGCCCGGCTATTTAAGAGACTGGGTGTCGCTTTTGCTCAGGCTGGTCTCCAACTCCTGAGCTCAAGCAGTCCATGCACCTCAGCCTCCCAGAGTACTAGGATTACAGGCCTGAGCCACTGCACCCAGCAAATTTTCCCCATCTTGCATGGACACCAATCATACTGGATTAGGACTCAGCCTCATGGCCTTGCTTTAACTTAATCACCTCATTAAAGAGCCTCTCTCCAGATATAGTCACATTTGTAGGTACTGGGCATTAGGATTTCGACACATAAATTTCGAGAGGACAAATTCAATTCATAACGGTGTATATTTTGTTAAGACACTGTGTATTCAGTGAGGGTTAATTTAGGTAACTATAGGTAACATAACTCTTTATTTTATTTAGTTAGCACTGGTGAACTATAATTCCTAGTAATTCTCCAGAAATGAATAATAGGGTAAGTTGCTACCACAAATTCTTGCTGTGTCTGGGAGGCCGAGGTAAGTGGATTGCCTGAGCTCAGGAGTTCAAGACCAGCCTGACCAAAATGTCTCTACTAAAAATAGTAAAAAAAGAAAAAGAAAAACCAGCTGGGCACTGCAGCCGGTGCTTGTAGGAGCTACTCAGGAGGCTGAGGCAAGGGGATTGGTTGAACCCAAGAGTCTGAGGGTGCTGTGAGGCCATGGCACACTGCCCAGGGCAACAAAGTGAGACTCTACCTCAAAAACAAAACAAAACGAAACGAAACAAATTCTTGCTGTGGTGGATTCCTGCTTTTCCCTGATGGCTCCTCTGTATGGTAGGTAACCTTGTTACCTAGGATCATGTTGGGTCCGAGTCAAGTCATATATGCAACATGAGTAAGTTTTTATTGACTATAATGCAAGGTGAAAATAAATGTTATTCAAATTCTAGTATTTTTTTCCAATTTTGAAGACCACTATTTTATTGAAGTGCCTTTCTGTCCCAAAGGGTATGTTTAGAGAGAATGAAAGAGCCCTGGTTATACCTGGTCATTAAAAGAGCTGTCCTAGCGAAGGATAAGGAAAATGTCCCTCCACATGGGGTGGAAGAGTTATAATCATGGATTTGAAAGAGACATGCAAAGTCAAAGGGACACCCATAAAGAGCTTTAGACAGTGACATGATTAGCAAAGTGGACCCCAAATCCAAGAAACTTCCAATTCAAAAATAATACAGCACAGCCTTCATAGTTGACCACCTCCCTACACTGACCACTTCTTTAAGTTGACCTAATTTTCATAGGCTGGACACACACCACATGTATGTATCAATACAGTAGGCCTAGTTCCTTATGTTGACCAGTTTGTCACAGTCCCTTGGGTGGTCAACTTATAGAGGTTCTACTATATTCTCCCGCAAAAACTTGCACAGCTGAATGAGCTAAGTTTGTTTATATTTGTATATCACTTTATTGATAACCAAATGGTACTCTTTTTGATGAAATAAAACATCTACTACATGAACAAACTTTGACATTTCAAATCTAAAATCAACAAGATAAAGATAATATTCTTTTTTTTTTTTTTGAGACGGAGCCTCAAGCTGTCCCCCTGGGTAGAGTGCCATGGCATCACAGCTCATAGCAACCTCCAACTCCTGGGCTCAAGCGAGTCTCCTGCCTCCACCTCCCAAGTAGCTGGGATCACAGGTGCCCGCCACAACACCTGGCCGTTTTTTGGTTGCAGCCATCATTGTTGTTTGGCGGGCCAGGGCTGGGGATTCGAACCCGCCACCTTAGGTGTATGTGGCTGGCGCCTTAGCCGATTGAGCCACAGGTGCCGAGCCAAGATAATATTCTTCCAAGGTGACAATAGTTTTTGATATTATTTGGCATTAAGAGAGTATCAATAATTTCTTCAATTGCCTTTTTTTCCCCATCTGTTTGAGGTTCTATGCAATGAGATGCTAACTCTGTTGTTTTGGCTATTGTCCTATAAAATAGGTTCATGAAATAGTTTTGAGTTTTGCGTTTTTATTTAATTCAGTGATTTTCAAACTGCAGAGTGCATTGGAATCTCTGGAGAGCTCATTAAAACACAGATGACTGGATCCCACTCCCATTTGGTTCAACAGATCAGGAGGTGGGGTAGGCGAGAACTTGCATATTTGGCAAGTTCCTAGGTGCTACTATCTGAGGACCATATTTGAGAACCACTGTTCTAAGGCACTTGTCTGGTTTTCTTTATTTTTGGTACCTTTTAATCTAAATCTGAAGCAATTGGCAAAGCCTCAATGCACACTATTTTATACTCTTTTGTAGAATATTACTTTGGATCGACTTTACACTGAGCTATGATTTTATTGTCACAACTCTGACACGTTACAAGATGTTTTCTTTTGCATTGCTCTAAATTTCTCACAGTGGACCTTTTAACCATTTGTGTTGAGTAAGAAATATATATATATATATGCAAGTCAGCAGCTGTGTCTTGTGTATGGTTTAGGGAGTTATGGATAATATTAAGTTTAATATGCATTTCTGTATTGCCAGCTTATCCAAGGGTGGGGGGCTAATAGTTGTTCCCTATTTACTTAAAAACTGACGTTTTGGGTTCTATATCTGTGCAGTAGTTGTTGCTTTCTTTCTTTTTCTTTTTATCCTAACCACTACTAGACCATCAGGGATAGATGTTGCTTCCTTAATGGTTAGGCTATAATTTCTTATTTTAAAAAATTGATTATATTATGTTTCTAGGTAGTATAAACCTTATTAACCATCTGTTATATTTTTTCTTGGTAAAAATCATTGCTGTTGCATTAATATCCAATAAGATTTTCCCATTAGTATTGTGAATAATTTAAAAATTGAAACTTTGAGTGTTACTGTTAATCCCACGCAGCCCAAGAACTTTTATTACCTTTTATTAATTCAAAGAGGACTTTTCACAGTGCCTTATTAGTCTGGAAAATTCAGTTTTATAGCAGTTGTAGATATAAAGGGACCACTAATTTGTTCAGAATTTAATTTCTTTAATATAGTGTCTGAGTTACTTGGGATGGAATTTGGGGCAAATCTCAAGAATTGACACAGTAGATACAATCTTTATTTTGAACAAATGCCAAAATAATTAGATAATTCTGGAATTTGGGGGCAAATCTCAAGAAGTGGCACTGTAGATAAAATATTCATTTTGAACAATGCCAAAATAACTAGATAATTAACTTATTGCCTTGTTACCAATGAAATCGGGATTTTGAACCAATTAGTGTGTGTTGTCATTCTCTTATGCCTGCTTCTATGCCTGAAAATACTTAATTTCTTGTGTTTTATACTGTCATAGACCTGCATATATATATATATATATATTTTTTTTTTTTTTTGAGACAGAGTCTTATTCTGTCACCCTGGGTAGAGTGCTGTGGCATATCATAGCTCACAGCAACCTCAAACTCTTGGGCTTGAGCAATCTTCTTATGTGAGCCTCCCAATTAGCTGCGACTATAGGCATATGCCACTATGCCTGGGTAGTTTTTCTAAATTTTTTTTTTTTTTTTTTAGTAGAGACAGGAATCTCACTTTTGCTCAGACTGGCTCAAATTCCTGAGCTCAAGCAATCCACCTACCTCAGCCTTCCCAAGTGTTAGGATTATAGGTATGAGCCACCGCTCCCAGCCCTGCCTATCATATTTTTAAAGCTCTAGGTCACTAAAATCAACAGTCTCCCAGATTAGTATAATTCCAGAAGTTGAACCATCCTCTTTAATAACAAAATCAAGAAGTGGTTCCTTGATATCTGTTTATTTTCTTCTTCAAAAAATTGGATCTTTTGCAATTGAAGGTATTTGCATACTAAATGTAGTTGAACTATTTTGCAAATATTTTAAGTTATTGGCTTGGCTCCTGTGGCTCAATCGGCTAAGGCGCCAGCCATGTACACCTAAGGTGGCGGGTTCAAATCCCCAGCCTGGGCCTACCAAACAACAATGATGGCTGCAACCAAAAAATGGCCGGGCGTTGTGGCGGGCGCCTATAGTCCCAGCTACTTGGGAGGCGGAGGCAGGAGACTCGCTTGAGCCCAGGAGTTGGAGGTTGCTATGAGCTGTGATGCCATGG
>CAUYQV010077191.1:0-17609 GCA_963574575.1 Galagoides demidoff
CGCATGCACGAGTATTAGACCTCATTACCAGCTTGAGTGCAAAATTATTACATCTTGTAATTGGATGGTGAGATTTATATACAGATCGGCCCGGTTTCTGTAAGATTGTAATTACAAGCTTCGTTGGTTAGCTACTTATCACTCAGCACAGAAGAGAGGAAAATAAGCAACAGAAAAGGCATTTCATTAACCCATAACCCTATCAAGGGAAAGCCACTGTAACACCCATGTCTGCATTAGGGAGAACAGCTAAATTCACAGATGAAACAATTTATTATACTCTTTGCAAATGGGATTGCATTTTGTTTAACCCCTAATGAACTCTTTGGGTAAAGTGTCTGAACAAACCATTCATTTTATAGACAACTAGGTTCAATACAGTAATTATAAGGGGTAACTGACTGAGATAAATGCTCACCTGCTTAGAGGCCGTTGATTACAGGCACAATTGCTGGGTGCTGGGCGCCCGCGCAGAGGGCCGGGGACTGGCACAGCCCTTGGCTTTCCCAGGGAGCTGCTGGAGGCGGCAGATCCCGCATGGCAAATCTACCCCACTCAGAGAAAACGCCAGGCATTCCTTGTCAAGCTTGGCTGGAACGGGTGAGGTTTAATAAAGCTGCAAGGGCGATGCAGTTTAACAATTTTAGAGGCACTGGTGTGGAACACAGAAATTCAAATACAGGCTGATGAAGCCTCCTCACACGCTCCAGATGCACGACCTAAATTAAATGTTACCTTTTCACGTGTTTATGGCACAACAATGGGCCTCACACAAAGTCAGCTCAGCAAGGTGTGAAACTGAAGGAGGATTGTGACACTCGGGTGGGTTATTTCTCAGTCGGGGGACCCACAGGACCCTCCTCCAAGAGTATGCAAACCAAAGCCAAACGCAGCCTGCTGCCTGTTTTTGTACCATCAGTGTAGAGTATTTTGTGATAGGAGAAAATTATATGAAATTCAAATGTTGGTGTGTATAAATAAAGTTTTATTAGAACACAGCCGCACTCATTCATTTGTATCATCTATAGCTATTTTGGGCTACAAAGGCAGACCTACACATTTAAAAACATCTTGACCCTTATAGAAAACATTTCTTAATCCCTATTCTATTCCAGTCACCAATCTCTTCATTCCACACACAGAACTAAGCACAAACTATGTGCTATGTCACAGGCCAGGTGCCTGGAATACAGAAAAAAAAAAAAAAACATAACACACACACCATTCTTTCCCTCCAGAATCTCATAGTCTATTGGGAAATTAGACCCGGACACTGAGGGCCTTTGGGGTAACCGAGTGTCCATTTCTCCTTGTTCTCATAGCAGTATCCTGAATCTCCTCTGGGGAACCAGCCTCTGAGCAAGTGAGCATTTATCTCAGTCAGCTACCCCTTATAATTACTGTATTGAACCTAGCCTCACCTTGACACATGCTGTCATGTCACCTGGCCACCACAACTGGTTCAAGGATCACGATCCAGACAGAGCCTGTGAGCCACAGTGCAGGTCCCTCTGGGGGGACAGTGAGGCACGTCCTCTGTTAGCCGGAGTTATGGTCAGTTGACTTCATTCTAGAACCATAGAAAGCACTTTGCTTCCCTTCTCCATCAAAAGAGAAACCAGGCCCTGATGTCCCCATTCCAGCCCCTGAATACAACCGTGCCTGAAGTTAGTCTATGCCTAGATGTTTCCATTTTATAAGCCAACAAAGTACCTGTTTAAACGAGTCTCCTGCCACCTACAACAAAAAGTATGTAATTGATTCAAACACAAATGACTAGAAAGTGAATTAAGTGTTCTGTGAGGGGGGTCATTAGTGTATTACAGAAGTCTGGAGAGGGGCTTGATTTGGCAGAGACTCTAGAAACACTTCCTGGAGTAGGGGGCCTTTGGGCTCTGAAGGGTGAGTGGAGTTTTTGATAGATGGAGAAAGTGTGCAGTCTTTGAGGCTGAATTTTAGGCAGGGGCAACAGCAGAAGAGCATGAAGACCATGAAAGGAAGAGGGTGAAAGACCCTGAGACAGTCAAGGTGGGGCGAGAGGGGGCCAGTTCAAGCATATACACTGGGCTCTCCGCCAATCATTTCTGCTTCTTCTGAACTGTGCAGACAGCTTATTTTTAAGGGCATACAAAGAACAGGGTGCTGTAACTCATAGAGTCATGTGTGTGTCACCACCCAGAGATGTGAGAGCAGGCAGACTTGAAGTTGGCCTCCAGTGACCCCCATCTCCATGTATTCAATTCTTGGTATAATCCCTTCCCCTGGAGGCTGGGAAGGACTTTTGCCTGCCCTGCTTCTGAACAATATTGCACCAGAATGTTTTTTTCAGCCCAATTCATAATTGCCAAGTCATGGAAGAAGCCGAAGTGCCCATCGATCCACGAATGGATCAATAAACTGTGGTATATGTGCACATGGAATGCTATGCAGCCCTAAAGAAAGATGGAGACTTTACCTCCTTCATGTTTACATGGGTGGAACTGGAAAATGTTCTTCTTAGCAAAGTATCACAAGAATGGAAGAAAAAGTATCCAATGTACACAGCCCTATTATGAAACTAATTTATAGTTCTCAAATGAAAGCTACAACCTAATTATCGCCCAAGAATATGGGGAGGGGGAGGGAGAAGGGATGGAAGAAGGGCGGATGGGTGGAGGGAGGGTGATTGGAGAGATCACCTCTATGGTTTGTCTTACAAGGTAAGTAAATGACATAAAGTCTATGTTAAAAAAACATAATCAGATTGGCATCAGAGTTAATGTAAGCTGAAAGGAATCATGTCTTCAGAGTTGTGAGAGAAAATGATTTTGAACTGGGATTTTAAAATTCATTTAATCTAGCTGTTGTATGAAGGAGCATAAAAAAATTAAAAAGTATTGAGAAAATCCAAAATAATTTAGAAATTGGATACGATCACTTAAATTATGTATAAGTAAGTCCTAAAACCACATCATTTTAGGGTGCCCCAAGATTATCAATACAGGAACGGAAACTTCAGTCTTGATTAATCTTTCTGGAATAATTTATCCTACTGACTCATTTGTCTGTTTTTATGCTAATACTAGACTGATTTGATTAATGTAAGTCATTTTTTTGTTTGTTTCATGGTAATCTTAAGAAAGTATCATCAATTCTATACACAAAAAGTACAAAGTACAGATTTCAATTGGAATTGAGTATATACATATCAATTTGGAAGAATTTGTATTTTTATAGTGGTAAGTATAAGAACATGGTATGTTTTCCCACTAGTTCAGATCTTATTCCATGTTTGTCAATATGATTGAATTTTTTATAGTTAAGTATATCATACATATAAGGATATTCATAAAGAATATTGATAAAGCAAAACCCAGTTTAAGAAATAGAGCATTAAAGCCTGGCACAGCAGCTAGTACTTGTAATCCTAGCTGCTTGGGAGACTGAGGCAGAGGATCCCTTGAATCTAGGAGTTTGGAGTGCCACTGCACTCTAGCCTAGGAAACAGAGCAAGTCTCCATCATCAACATACATACAGAAATAAATAAAATAATAAACATAATAAAAAAAGAAATAGAGCATTATCCTTTAAAGCGTCCCACTTACAAGGGTGTAATTATCCTACACTCTGTGATAATCATTTCTGTTTTTCTGTATAATTTTATCACCTATGTCTGTTGTTTCTGAATAACACTTATTTTCAGTTTTTTCCATGGTTTATCTTGACAAAAATGAAATCAGACTCTGTGTTCTCCTGGAAAAAGAATGATTCAACATTGCATATGTGAGATTTATCCCTCCCAGTGCAAGCAATTATATTTTGGTTATTTTTTACTGGTGTATGTCATTCCATTGTATGAGCAATCTACCATTTGCTTATCCAATCTACTGTTGGTGAATATTTGGATTGTTTCTAGATTTTTACTGCCATGATCCTTCTTATGAAAATATCCTCATGCATTTGTGTAAAGGTTTTCCAAAAGTGATGGTTTTCAAACTTTTACTTTAAAAGAATTTTAAAACTCTAGGCCTTCTTGAGCATTTTAAAATAAACTAAAATGTTTTCATCAGGAATATTTGAAAAGGATATAATTTCTAGCACATTGTAGATATTAACATTTTAAAATAAAAATAATTAAAAATATTTCTAATATAATACAAAAAACATAGGAATTGGATATAATCTTCAGCTATTTAAAAAATACATGAGCAAGCCTGTTGTTAATAGTCAGAAATTTTATGCTGTTTCTTTGTCTCTTTTTTTATCTGTTTACGTCCCCACAGAACTGACTTTTACAATGTAGTTTTGCATTTCAAAATCTTGGTTGGCTGGGTGTGGTGGCTCATGCTTATAATCCCAGCACTTTGGGAGGCTAAGGAGGAAGGATGACTTGAGGCCAGAAGTTCAAGATTAGCTTCAGCAACATAATGAGACCTCCATGTCTACAAAAATAGAAAAATTAGAGGACAACCTTGTCTGGTTCCAGTTCTAAGTGGAAAGTCTTTCAGTTTTACTCCATTCAGTAAAATATTAGCTGAAATATTATGCAGGTTTGTCATAGATAGCTTTGATCAGTTTAAGAAATGTGCCATTTATGCCTACACTCTTCAGTGTTTTACTTAGAAAAAAAATGCTGGATTTTATCAAATGCCTTTTTCTGAATCTATTGAGAGTATCATGTGGTCTTTGTTTTTGCTTCTGTTGATACAGTGAATAATGTTTATGGACTTGTGTCTGTTAAACCAGCTTTATATCCCTGGGATGAAACCTACTTGATCATGATGTATGATTTTTTTGATGATAAACTGTAATTTATTGGCTAGGATTTTGTTGGGAATTTTTGCATCTATATTCATTCGTGAAATTGGTCTGAAGTTCTCCTTTTTAGTTGTTTTTTTCCAGGGTGGTGCCTGCTGCTCAAAAGGGTAGGGCACCAGCCCCATATGCCAGAGATGGCAGGTTCAAACTTAGCCCTGGCCAAAAAAAGAAAAAAAGAAAAAAGAATAGACTCTTCAATTGATGAAAGGAATAACTAGCTCTTTATTAAAAAAAAACAAAATAATTTCTATCTCATAATACACTAAAGGAATGACACATGGATTGAAAGTCTGAACATAAATTGTTTTTTCCCTGGTTTTGGTATCAGGGTGATGTTTGCTTCATGGAACGTGTTGAGGAAGATTCCGTCCTCCTCAATTTTTGGGAATAATTTCTGCAGTACAGGAATAAGCTCTTCTTTGAAGATTTGATGGAATTCTGATGTGAAGCCATCTGGACCAGGGTATTTTTTTGTAGGGAGATTTTTTATTGTTTCTTTGATCTCAGTGCTTGAAATTGGTCTGTTCAGGAGACCTATTTCTTCCTTGCTAAGTCAAGGAAGGGAGAGGGTGTGATTCCAAATATTGGTCCATTTCCTTCACATTATCAAATTTCTGAGCATAGAGTTTCTTGTAGTATTCAAAGATATCGCTTGTATCTCTGTGGCATCTGTTGTTATTTCCCCTTTATTGTTTCTGATTGAGGTTACTAGAGATTTTACCTTTCTATTTTTAGTTGGTCTGGCCGAAGGTTTATTTATTTCTTTTATTTTTTCAAAAAACCAACTCCTTGTTTCATTAATTTTCTGAATGATTCTTTTGTTTTCAGTTTCATTAATTGCTGATTTATTTTTGGATATTTCTTTTCTTCTGCTGGGTTTAGGCTTAGATTGTTCTTTTTCCAATTCCATAAGATGGCTTGTGAGTTTGTTGATGAGCTTTCTTTCTGTTTTTTGAATGTAGGTATCTAAAGTGATAAATTTTCCTCTCAGGACTGCTTTTGCTGTATCCCATAGGTTTTGGTAGCCTATGTCCTCATTGTTGTTATGCTAAAGGAAGTTAATGATTTCCTCTTTTATTTCTTCCTGAACCCAATTGTCATTCAGCATAAGGTTGTTTAATATTCATGCATTGTTTGAGGTTGAATGTTTTTGTTAGAGTTGAATTCCACCTTTAATGTCTTGTGGTCTGAGAAGATACAAGGTAAAATTTTAATTCTTTTGATTCTGTTGAGGTTTGTTTTGTAGCCTAGGATATGATCAATTTTGGAGAATGTTCCATGGGCTGATGAGAAGAATGTATATTCTTTAGCTTTGGGATGGAGTGTTCTATATGTATCTACCAAGCACATACAGGGTCTTGTTTAAGTCCCTTATTTCTTTGTTTAATTTCTGTTTAGAGGATCTTTCCAGCTCTGTAAGAGGAGCATTAAATATAGTGCTGAAAGTTTTAGCCAATACAATCAAGCAAGAGAAGGAAATAAAGGGCATCCAAATGGGAGGAGAGGTCAAACTCCCCCTCTTTGCTAATGATATGATCTTATACTTAGAGAACTCCAAAGACTCAACCACAAGACTCCTGGAAGTCATCAAAAAATACAGTAATGTCTCAGGATACAAAATCAGTGTCCCCAAGTCAGTAGCCTTTGTATGTGCCAATAACAGCCAAGAAGAGAGGCTAATAAAGGACACAACCCCCTTCACTACAGCTTCAAAGAAAATGAAATACCTAGAAATATACCTAATAAAAGAGGTGAAGGACCTCTATAAAGAAAATTATGAAACCCTAAGAAAAGAAATAGCAGAGGATATTAACAAATGGAACATACCATGCTCATGGCTGGGAAGAATTAACATTGCTAAAATGTCTATACTTCCCAAAGCAATCTACAGATTCAATGCCATCCCTATTACAATACCAACATTGTACTTTCAAGACTTGGAAAAAAAAATTCTTCATTTTGTATGGAACCAGAAAAAACCCTGTATAGCTAACACAGTTCTTAGTAATAAAAACAAAGCTGGGGACATCAGCTTACAACTTTAAGCCATACTACCAGACCATATTGGTCAAAATAGCTTGGTACTGGCACAAAAATAGAAACACAGACATTTGGAATGAAATGGAAAACCAGGAAATGGGTGGTGCCTGTGGCTCAGTGAGTAGGGTGCTGGCCCCATATATAGAGGGTGGTGGGTTCCAACCCGGCCCCGGCCAAACTGCAACAACAACAACAAAATAGCCAGTGTTGTGGTGGGTAACACAACAAAAAAATAGCCAGCCTGTAGTCCCAGCTACTCTGGAAGTTGAGGTAAGAGAATCACCTAAGCCCAAGAGTTGGAGGTTGCTGTGAGCTGTGATGCCACAGCACTCTACTGAGGGCAGCAAAGTGAGACTATGTTCTTGTTAGGTTTATCAAAGATTAGGTGGCTAGCCAAACAAGATCATACATTGGGGGAAAGAATCCCTATTCAATAAATGGTACTGGGAGAACTGAATATCCACATGTATCTGCACCTTTATCCACTCACAAGAAATTGATCCAAGATGGATAAAGACCTAAACTTAAGGCATGAAATGATGAAAATCCTCAAAGAAAGCACAGGGAAAAGACAATATCAGCATGGGGAAAGACTTAATGAAGAAGACTTCTGTGACAATTACAACTACAACAAAAATCAACAAATGGGACTTAATTATACTGAAAAACTTCTGTGCAGCTAAGGAGACAACCGCCAAAACAAATAGACAACCTACACAATGGGGAAGGATAATTGCATATTTTGAATCAGACCAAAGCTTGATATCTATGATCTAGAGATAGAGAACTCAAATTAATACACATGAAAAAGCCAACAATCCCATATATCAAGGGGCAAGAGAGATGAGTAGAACCTTTTCTAAAGAAGACAGATGAATGGCTAACAAACATGAAAAAAATGCTCATTGTCCCTAATTATTAGAGAAATGCAAATCAAAACCACCCTGAGATATCACCTAACCCCAGTGAGAATGGCCCACATCACAAAATCTCAAAACTGCAGATGCTGGTGTAAATGTGGAGAGAAGGGAACAATTTTACACTGCTGGTGGGACTGCAAACTAATACAACCTTTATGGAAGGAAGTATGGAGAACCCTCAAAGAACTCAAGCTAGACCTCCCATTTGAACGTGCAATCTCATTACTGGGCATCTACCCAGAAGAAAAAAAAAATCCTTTTACCATAAGGACACTTGAACTAGACTATTTATCACAGCTTAATTTACAATTGCCAAAATGTGGAAATAGCCTAAATGCCCACCAACCCAGGAATGGATTAACAAGTTGTGGTATATGGTGGTATATGTGTATCATGGAATACTGTTCAGTCATTAAAAAAGATGGAGACTTTACATCCTTTATATTAAACTGGATGGAAGTGGAACACATTATTCTTAGTAAAGCATCATAGGAATGGAGAAGCAAGAATCCTAGGTACTCAATTCACATATGAGGACAGTTGATGATCTAGTACATGGTGTGGGGTGGGGGAAGGGGAGAGCAGAGAGAAGAAAAGAGGAAGTGAGTGGGGGAAAGGAAGAGCAGAGAGAGAGAAAGAGAGAGGAGGTGGTGGGTCACAGTGTGTGACACATCTTTTGGGGGCAGGACCCAATTATAAGAGAGACTTTACCTAACAAATGCAATCAATACAACCTGGTTCTTTGTACCCTCAATGAATCCCCAACAATAAAAAAAAAAAAAAGAAAGAAAAATTAGCCAGGTGTGATGGCATGCCTGTAGTCCCAGCTATTCAGGAGGCAGAGACAGGAGGATTGCTTGAGTCCTGAAGTTTGAGGCTGTAGTGAGTTAAGATCCTACCAGTGTACTCCACCCTGGGTGACCCTCTCTAAAAAACAATAACAAATAATAGTTGGTCACATAACACACATTTCTACCACAAAAATATACATGAAAAGTGAAAAATTTCTGTGACTACAATGCTTTAAGTGTGAACATTTTCTTTTGCATTTAGCTTTTATCAAAGTATTGATACCATATGTTATTAATATACAGTTGATCAAAGATACCTGCATATATCACAACATTTGTAAAATAATTTATCAGTAGTGTTTAATTTTGGAACTGTATTTCTCAGTGGGATGGATGAGACTTTTTTTCATTTACTTTGTATATGCATGAATGATGCCATTCTTTGTTCAAATGAGACAATATCCAACATTAATTTTATTTGTATTTTTTGTTTTAATCAGTGCAAACATTGAGAAACCTTGTTCGCATAAATGATTCAATAGCAATGAAAAAAATTTTGTTATGGTAATACCACTCAATTCTTTGTACTCCTTCCAAAATAAATGCCAAACACTGGATCATGGCCTAGCATTAATCTTTAATTATCTATTATTGGATGCATCAGCCTTCATTTTTGCTGGAAAAAAATAGTGGAAACTGCTTGACTTGCAAAAAGATGTAATGGACAGTCATTAAAGTCACTCAACTTCTCAGTATCTGGGAAGTACACAAAATGGCTTTACCAAGACCACTCAAATGACTGTAAATTATATTCCTTACACTTTCACTGAGAGGTTAACTACCCCAATTAACCCAATATATCTAAAATATTTAGCAAAAAATGGAAATATTATGAACTTTGATGAACCTTTGTCAATATACTTGAAGAACTTTTAAAGTGGAAATCTCGATATGTAGAAGTAAAAAAGAGTGTGCTGAACTCAGTGCATCCATCACCAGGCATCAAAGGCTAATACATGGACATCTGTCTTTTATACAATCCCCTATCCCTTCTCCTGATTTTTGAAAGTTAATCCTGGATACCGTATCATTTCATCTTATAAACATTTCAGCACACAGTTGTAAAGCAGTAGATCTTTTCCTTTATTATTATCAAATCTAAAAAAAATAAATATTTAACATCATCAAATATTCCAGACGGTGTCCACAGTTCCCCAGTTGTCTTATAGAATTTTTTATACTTTGTTTTTAAGATTAAAGTTCCATACATTGCACCTTCTCAGGAGGGTGTGTACTTCCATCTAGAAGCACATGTCTGGATGTCTCTTTTAGTGATACGCAGTAATCACTGATGATCAGTGCCAAGATTCTTTAATTTATGAGGGTCTATAAGATAACAATACCCTAATTTTATTATTCCTTCTATTTCCTAGCTGAAATGCATCTGTAATAAGAAAACTTTGGCCATTGGGAACTCTTTCAGGTTGCCTCTTGTGTCTCAAGGAGTTCAGAACACATCATCCCCAAATACGCCAATTTGGCATCAGAATTATTTTGAGATAAAGACACTTACAAAACAGGAGGTGCAAGAAGACTACTTTAGTCTTTGCTGTCTCTTAAAAGCTGAAGCTGAAATTCCCCTGTGAAAGATGCCCTTCCTATACCAAAAGGAAGGTAACATTCTCATCAACAAGGACAGGAAGTGGAGGCCAATGGAAATCTGTACACACATCCCTTATCTTCCTAATCACTTCTCCATCCAGTTAACTACCCCAGCTCAAGCCCTTTGCCTTACCACATTTTCACAACTTACTACTCTTTGTCCAATTCAGTGTATAAATATTTGACCCTAAGTGCTTCTTTGGGTCTTCATCCCTTATAAAGCTTCCCCACCACATAAAACTTGTACCAAATAAATTTGTGTGCTTCTCTCCTGTCTTGATCTGTCTTATGTCAATTTAAGTACCAGGCCTAGCTGAGAAACGTCCCTCAGAGGACACAGGTAACATTTTATTCCCACCCTGTGGTTTCTGGTGACTCAGACAAGCTGGTAAAAAGCTGAGCCTCCTCACTCACTCTGGAGCCTGAGGATGGGGTCTGAGAGCACTGATGGGAGGTGACAAAAGAGAAGAATTCTTGTCAAAATTAGATCTTTTAGTTCTCTCTATCTGTAGGGTCCAGTTGAGAGAGGAAGGCAAAAATTTCCCCTTGTCTCTTCCTCTCCACATTCAGATTGACAAGAGAATGACATTTGTGAGAATTAGTTTGAAATGTGACTCTTGGTTTTGGGGTACCCATTGGTTATTGATCCTAAGCCTCCCAGGAATAGTCATGGTTTTGCTTTTCTCTGTCTTTTGTGTCATTTGTCATAAGGAGGCCATAAAGAGGACATAAGGAGACTTGGTCGTCTCTCTCTTTGTTGTATTGGTTATGGGAAAATTTCCATCTCCTCTGGCCTGAAAAACAGATCAGTAGGTCTGTGACCCAGGTCATTTTACATCATAAGAAATTACGTAACAATGAAGGTCTTTGTTTCTTAGTTGTCTTTGGGAGAAACCTGAGATCTCGAGGAGGACTGCATATTTTGCATCCTTTTTTGATTAGGCCATAAAAAGGCTCATTGGTTTAGAGTCACATTAAAATACATACACCTTTTGAGAAGGGACACTAAGAAAGGGGCTTCAAGGTGGATGGGAGGGAAGCCTGGCCTGGTGAACCAGAAAGTCTGGAGGGTCAATGGGAATGTGGGTGTGAGGTAACCTAGGTAACCAACGATCGATAGAAAGAGAAAGTTATTCAATGACCAATAGAAAAGGTCAATACTGCCTGGAGGAGCAGAGAGGCCAATGAAAGACTTGCAACCAATTTCAAATGAAGAGAAAGAGGGTATTTATATCTCTACATGGCTTTTGTGTCTCTGTGGCCTGTTGGGACCTAACACAGCCACACACAAACCATTTCCCAGTTTTCTGTTCCTCTGCTCCTCCTAAGACAAGACACAAAGGCTCTGGCAACCCCACCTCCCAGAAGGTGGCGCCAAAGGACCCTAATTGTCCAGGTAAGCTGTGCAATTCCCTCATCCCTATGACCCACATAAAATTGGTCTCTAACTGTCCCCTGGGTGCAGAACTCGTCTTTGAACTGTCCAGGCGGATCACCCTCCACTTTCAATAAACCTGGCCTGAACATCTCTGGGCCTTGCCTGCCTCTGGGCACCATCGTTTACACTTTTCAGTTTCACTCACCTCTGCTCCCATCATGAGAGGGACCCACTTCCAAGTCTTTCTGGAAGTACTCTAAACTTTCTCTTTGTTCTTCAATAAAATTTCCCCTTGTTACACCAAAACTTGTTCAGGTTACATTTACATTCTATTCACTCTGGCTGTGCTGCTCCAGTTTTATTTTCAGTTCCCATTCAGTTTTACTTTTGACCCCTGCTGTGTCTCCATTGAACATTGTAGCTCAGCCAAGTAATCAAGCAAGTCAACTGGGTTTGGGGAACTGGAAAATCTGACCCCCAACACCTGTAATGATCTGGAATTTATATCTAACAGGAACTTTTTAAAGAGTTCTCATTTTACATAACCATCTTATTGGTGCCCATGGAAAGAACAAATAAGAGACAGAAAGAAATATGGTAGTTAGCCTTAGGGACACCCTCAACAAGATTGAAGAACAGAAATCAGAACAATAGCTAAAATCAGTACCTGCTATAAATTCTTCTCTTCTTTATCCCCAACTCTCTGTTTCTGGCCCTCCCAGATTTTTTTTTTAGCTCTGGGCGCCTGGCATAAGTGCTCCTTCCCTCAAATCTGATCCCATCTCCTCAGTAAATTCTTTTAAATCCCCAAATGCCTCTGACTTAACCAGAAAAATACCTTAAAAGCCCAGCTGCCTGCTTTTACTTTCCTTTCCTGGAAAGATTTACAAAAAGCACTCTGACCTGATCTCTAGGCCAGGGATATACAGATGAGCTATGTAAATGTTGATAGCCAAGACATAAATTTAACCAGGCCCACTTTACTGTGCCTTAGGACTCCTCCTACTTCTTCAGTTCTAAATCAAACTTTATCAGCTCCAGGGTGCAGACCTGTGGCCTGCATATCTGAGGCTCCCAGTCAAGTCTGATGACAAGTTCTTGGCTTGGCTTCCTAGACATGGAAGGCTTTTAAAAGTCCAATATGAGATTCTCTATTAAATGTTCCAGCAAAAGAGGCTTAAACAGAGAGTATATGATCAACGACTCTTCTTGCTACACTTTGTAAACAATCAGGTCAAGTTTAATAAACTTTGTGATTATGTTTGGTAAAAATAGGGTGACTGTGGAGAGAAAAAATATGTTACAAACCCTATAGTTCACCTGTTATTGGATTGTAGTCCTGTTCATTGTCTTTGGGGTTTGTTATCTCTCTGTGAATTGGACTGCATTCCAAACTTCATTTTTTTCAGTATCTGGCTACCACTCTCCAAGCTAATTGTTTCATTTTTTTCTCCCACTCTCCTGACTTGACCCTATTGAAAAGTAAAACTTCTCTTTTCCTGGATCCCTGCAATCTGAAAGTGGATGCCATGATATAAACTTCCAAGAAATCACCATACCAAGAGATTCTCTGTGTGTGTGGGTGTACACCAGTGGTCACAGCAGCTTGGGAGGCTCAAGTGGGAGTATCTTTTGAACCCAGGAATTCAAGACTGCATTGAGCTATGATTCCTATCACTGCACTCCAGCCTAGTGTCACCCCATCTCTTAAAAAAAAATTGTCTAAAGTCATGAGTATAGGGGTTATAATATACATTTTTAAATTAATCTGAACATATCATTAAATAATATTGTATGTATCCCCATGTAGTTCAAGGCCTTGAAGTATCCTTGTCTGACTTCTTTGATCTTACCCTGGCTGTCTCTCCACAGTACTGCAAGTTCTCGCAGAGTGACAAAGTTTACCTTGTGCAAGTAACTCTTGTTCTTCCAACTTCCCTGCTCCTCCCTGATTTTTCCCCACTTTCTTTGCCTCCCTTCTCATCTCATCTCTCCCCATGAAAGCTCCTTTCACACCCTCTTTCTCTGTCTCTCCTCCTTTCACCCCACTTTTTTTTAAATAAACAATTAATAGACAATTATTGTTAGGGTTAGCAATTAATTATTTTTAAGAGGAGTTTTAGATTTACAGAAAAATTGGATGGGAAGTGTGGCGAGGTTGCATACACTCCTCACCCTTCTGCACCTGTGGTTTCCACATATTAGTAATATCTTACATTAGTGTGGATCATTGTTGCAACTGATGTGCCAACACTGATAAAGTATTATTAATTAAAGTCCATAGTTTACATTAGGGTTCAATTTTGTACACTATGTGGGTTTTGGCAAATATACAGTCACGTGTGTCCACCATTGCAGTGTGATGCAGAGCAGTTTCATAAAAAATCCCTGGGCTCCACCTACTCATCTCTCCCTTTCTCTCCCCGAGCCCTTGGAACTGTTTGATCTTTTCTAGATTGTTCTATAGTCAAAATCATGTAGTATGTAGCCTTTTCTGATTGGCTTTTCACTTAGCAATACACATTGAAGTTTCCTTTTCTTTTCATGGCTTGTTAATTTATTTCTTTTTAATGTTGAATAAGATTCAGTTGTTAGAATGTACCACAGTTTATCCATTCACTTATCGAAAGATATGTTGGTTGTTTCTAATTTGGTGATGATGATGAAGCTGCAGATTTTTGTGTAGCCATAAGAAATATATTTTTTAACTATTGGAATGAAAAAGGGGGATATTTCTAGAAAGATAGAAGCCATAAACAAAACAGAAGATTGAGCAAAAAAAAAAAAAAAAAAGTAACCATAACAAATATAAGAGACAAACAGCAGAGGGAGGTATTTGCAAGACATTTGACCATAGTTAACAGGTGCGCTTTACTTAGCAGACCACCAACATGAATGAGGTAAGAGTCTCAAACTCTTTGACTATTTTGTTTTATTTTATTTTATTACCTGAATGTCTGTGGTAAAAAAGGATGTATAAACAATTCCCTTTAGAGTTGTCCAAGAAATCTTACAAGTATTTAGACCTATTAGGAATGATCAAATTTCAACTTACACCTCACTATTAGGAAAACACATTGTGAAACAAAAGCACCATATTTCTACGAACTTTTAGAGAGAAAGTTATTTTCACAGGACAGAGCTACAAGTTTTGAACACTGGTTATCTTGTACACTTTTGTAGAGATTTGCTGTTTTTCTCTGTCGGTGTCTGAGGAAAGAATACCTTTCTCCCTTTTTTACTGGAGACCATTCTTTCACCAGCAAGTAGAAGCACCTTCATTTGAGGGCCAGTGCTAGAATTCCATCAGTTAACAGGGCAAGAAAAAGAGAAGGCCCAGGAGTCATAAAACTCTGAATGTGGAAAGGAAAGGCACAGAAAAGAGTTGCAAATGAGGATTGTGGGAAAGAAATCCTCATGGCCCTGACAAGAGTGCAGCCATTTTGGGAGACAGTTGGTGGGAAGGAGCAGGCCAGGAACTAAACTGTATGGTCGCAGCAAACCTCCTTCCCACTCCCTGGAATAAGTCAAGGCCAGCGTTCTTGGAAAACAACAGAACAGTAACTTTTACTCTGGCAGGGCTGGCAGCCAATTAAGGGAGTAATTCTTAGATTTGCCCTAAGTGCAAAAGTTAGTCCTTTAGCAGAAGGGGTGACTTTCTCTGCGAACCCTCCTTCTCATGTTCAATTCTATTGATAAGAATAATAAGGGTCTTTTGAATCTGTGTGAAAGTTGAGCTGACTCCTGGTCAGACTCTACTATGTACTTTCTTTCTCTCTCCTTTCTAATCCCTGGACTGGCCTCTTCTCCTTTTTACAGACCCTTCTCCTCCTCCCCGACTCTACCGCTGGTCCCCTCAGGGATGATACAGAGGAGGTCATACTACCTATAACACAAAGGGATTTCTCATATCAACAAGAAAAATACAGGTAACTTAACAGAAAAAAACAACCAGAAGATAAACTAAAGGGATGAACCAGTAGGATAGAGGGAAAGGCATTCAATGGACTCAAGTGGAAAGCCACCCTTCTCAGCCTAGAGAGCAGCTGAGGCAACTCCTGAAGACAGAATCAAGATTCTTCTTTCAGTGGTCCATTTGCATTTTCTCTAATGCGCAGAAAGTAGATGTGCTCAGATTAAGATCCATAGTCAGCTCTCTATGCCTTGGACACATGGGTTTTTGTGTTTTGTTTTGTTTTGTGCTTTTTGTTTGTTTGTTTTTGAGACAGAATTCCTCTCACCCAGGCTGGAGTGCAGTGATATGATCAAGCTCACTGTAGCCTCAAACTTCTGGCCTCAAGTGACCCTCCTGCTTCAGACTCCCAAAGTGCTGTGATTATAGACCTGAGCTATGGTACTTGACCTAGCATAGATATCTTAATGCAGATAAAACTCCCTGTTTACCTCAGGTATGAAAGTTCAATAAGGTATGTGTGGATTTGATTACCTTTAAGCAATGTCTCCTTCTTATATATCAAGTATTTACAAAATATATGCAAAATGGCTTTAAATTAACTTTAGGTAGAAAAATATTTATGATAAGCTGGTTTAGAGCTGATAAATGTTTACCAGAAGTAATTATTTTTGTTTTAGAGGGGTTGGTCTTTAGGCCACTGTTTTTTTCTCTGCCAAAAATGAGATATAAAAGACATTTTTAGATAACAAAAAGAAAACAGTATCCTCTATACTACGTTAAGACCCTACCCTTTCCTCCTCTCCAGCAGAAGGGCATGCATGCATATCTATCTCAGGGTAAGAGCTATCGTTGTCTGAAAAGTCAACTATAAGCTTAGTATGGGAGAATAATTTGGAAGTCAACCTGGCTATCATTGCAGAATTGTGTGTTGCCTGCATTATAACTGCCCACCTCTCCAGACTAAGCAAAGAACCAAAAATTACCTGCATCTCACTCTCCTGCTTATATTATCTTTTAAAAAATTAATCTGAACTCAAACATGCAAGTAACTGATGAAGCTCTGACCCATTCACCTGAGAAAGTATCCAGAGAGGAGGTCCAGGCCCTGACCCCCACCCCACACAGCACAGAGGCTGTTGTAGTGGCCACTGTTAACCTGAATGGCCATTTCATGCAAGGTGCTGCAGGTCAGGCCCTAATGAGGCTGGATGAACCTATGTGCCAACATCTGGAGATTGTTTATCCACTTCCAAGGCCACTGTCATAGATAAGTTGGGGAACTGGATTCCATGTACCGGTCAAGGACCCAGAGCACTCTGCACATAGTAAAATGTTGACTAGCTATAAATTTAGTTTAGAACAAAAATAAAAATGCTTTGAAGATATAACCACTTTCAGATAGGAAGTGTAACCTTGTAACCTATGAAGGTGAGTCTGTTTAACATATGTCTTGATAAGTGGTAATATTGCTGGTGTTCACTTTTACTGAAGGGGGCAGTAAATGATAGTGGTGGGGGGAGAGGGGAGAAGCATGTTGGTCCTGTTTGGGCTGGTGACAAACAGCTGGTGGCTTGGCATGGGATACAGCCATGATGCAGATGTGAGCAGGCTTTTTTGCGTTACCATTATTCTGCTAATTCTGGGAGGGAAATTGCTTTGCACAAAAGTGTTGCAGAGGTGTTGTGGGGGAAAGGTAATAAGAGCTGTTATTTTAAAAACAGCCTCTTCCTCAGGATGTTTTTGAGGGGTTTGAGGTCTCCCTCTGAGGACAGCTTTTTGAGGCAACTTATACACAATAAAAAGTAACAAAGGGAAAGAGGAGGGCAGAGAAGTTCTTTGGGGAGATACGCCCACAGCTTCCCGGAATTACTGGCTTTTCTCATAAATGAAAGTGAAACTGTTGACTTTCATTTCATCTGCTTCTCAGTTGATTGGCTTGGGTGACAGGCGGGTAGACTCTTTGGTCAGGCAACAACTATAGGGGGAGGGTGGAGGGAAGGATGTGAAGTTGAGGGTAGGCATTAGCCAGGGTGGTGTGAGGGGCCCAGGGCACCCCTCCTCCTCCTCTCCCGACCCCACCTGTTAAGCATCTGTCACTTTTCCT
>CAUYQV010077193.1:0-12750 GCA_963574575.1 Galagoides demidoff
CTCTCCTCAAAAAAGTCTCACTCTGTCACCTTGGGTAGAGTGCCCTGGTGTCATAGCTCACAGCAACCTCAAACTCCTGAGCTCAAGTGATCCTCTTGCTTCAGCCTCCCAAGTAGCTGGAACTACAGGTGCCTGCCACCACACCTGGCTAGTTCTTTCTATTTTTAGTAGAGATGGAGGTCTTGCTCTTGCTCAGGCTGGTCTTGAACTCCTGAGCTTAAGCAATCCACTGTCTTGGTTTCCCAGAGTGCTAGGATTACAGGTGTGAGCCATCCTGCCCAGCCCACCCAACCCTTTCAAATGCACCCGCAGGTATGTTCCCTTGCTCTCAGGTTCACTTTTTCATTCATTGCTTATCACTCAACAGCACCTCCAACATGCTGGGATCCACACAGCCTCTTGACACTCAAGCCTCTAAGGCCTGGAATCAAGATGGGGCTTGAAAAAGGCAGGACCTAGCCACTACTGCAGGTCTGGGCAGGAAAGACCTTAGCAGCCACTGAACCAAGACCTGAACTGAGCGTCGGTCAGACTCCTGCGGCTCCTAGAGGAGGTGATAGTCTGGGAGGGAGTAGAACCCAGGCCTCTCTTTTCTGTGCCCTGAGAGGCCACTAGATAGTGCTCAGAGGAGTCAGCTAAGGAATTGCTCTGAGCTGCTGGGGTCAGCTGGGAGATGGGCCAATAGGTGAACCCCCAAAGCAAGAAAAGTATTTCCTTCTGTCTCCCTCTTTTCCCCCAGCTCCTTACTAAAAATAGAAGTTCAGGACTCTCCCAGCTCCCACGAAGGACTATTAGGGCTGAGGATGCCATTTTCTACTGGTGAAATGAGAGACACAGAGTGAGGTAAGGGGACTCTTGCCAGGAAGGAATAGTAACTCCCAGCCTGGAGGAGGGAAGAAACTATGTGAAAAGTCTGAACATCCAGCACTGCTCCTTATCACCCAGCACTGCTGGTGGGAGGCCTCAGGACAGGGCAGTGAGGCCAAGGAGGGCTCACTCCATCCTTAGAACCTTTCCCTTCCACCCCTCCTCCAAGTTAGTGTGAGCCCTCAGCTAACATGCCAGCAAGCTGTCTAGTGGCTTCTAGTCCACTGCCTAGTAATCTCTGCACCACAGATTACTGAGAGGCACCATGGGGTAGAGAAGTGTCACCCCAGGAGGTCTGTACTCAGGCAACTGCAAGCACTCTTTATCCACTTCCCGGTCACCACAAGGAGTACAGGTGAAGGAGCACAGGGGGACATACTCACATAGAGGCATGGTCATTTGCTAAGTGAGTCAGAAAGACACATCACATTAGCGCAGGAGGCTATGAGACAGGATGTGGGTGAAGGGGCCAGAAGGCAGCATCCCAGAGCCCAAGAACCTGGAGTGAGATGCAGGAGATGCAAAAGGCAGGCCCTGGGTGGGTGATCGGAGTGAGGAGGTAGGAGCAGCTGGTGCCTCCAGGCTTGGCTGACAATGGACTCAGCATTAGCCTGGGTGACAGGGCATGTGTGTGTATTCATGGGACAGAGGACAGGAAGTGAGAGTGGGGGAAGCTGCTGATTAGCCTAGTCCCACCTGGTTGTGCTCATGGACCCTATAGGGTGGGCCTGGAACATTCCCCTCACCCACCAGAGCAGGGGTATTAAACACTAAACCAAACTAACCGCCCAGTTCTCTCACACCAAAGACAAAGAAAAACCTTATTTGTCTGTTGGCTAATCTGTGGCCATGCTCAGCCCAGCAGCTGGGCTCTGTGCATGTGGAGGCATGTACCTGTGTGTGCTTGCACATGTTTATGTGTGTGGTAGCCAAGGCCAGGTCAGGCACTCTGGGGACACAGATGGTTAGCCCCTGGAGCCCCTGCCTATGTCTTAAGATTGGCACAAAAGTTTTCCTGCCCCAGTTAGAAGGCTGAGTCCAGGCCTGGGAGCAAGTTTTGGGAAATCGCTGCAGGTAAATACCACAAGTCACTAAGGAGGTCTTGGGACCTACCAGGGAGAGTGATCCTGTCCCCCTTCCGACCCCCTAGCTCTCTGAGTCCCCCCAGAAAGTCCTGGACTACAGGGAGAGACAGGCCTAGGATGTACTTCCGCAGCTCTTAATCTTCTGGGTTCAGAGAAGACAAATGTCAGGCATGGGAGGGCCTCGCCACCTCGTGGGGACATGTGGTACTCCTCACTAAGTCCCCGGCCAACCAGACTGGAAGGGACAGAGGGAAGGGACAATGATTCACAGGCATTGAGCTGGCATTGACTACTCTCACACTCCCACAGAAGCCAGGAGCAGGGTGAGGAAGTCCATCTGCCATGGCATTAAGGGTAGCCCATACTGGCCCATTCCCTCCTGCAAAGCTGAGTTTAATGCCACATGATGCAGCCTGACCACATTTGAAACACCTCAGAGCAGTGATTTTCAGCTGGTGTGCCATGGCACACTGATGAGCCATGAGAAGATCTTAGATGTGCTACGAAAAATTTTAAAGATCATTAAGTAGGCTGGGTGCCTGTGGCTCAAGTGGCTAAGGTGCCAGCCACATACACCTAAGGTGGTGGGTTCAAATCCAGCCCAGGCCTGCCAAAACAGCAATGACGGCTGCAACCAAAAAATAGCTGGGCGCCTGTGGTTCCAGCTACTTGGGATGCTGAGGCAGGAGACTTGCTTGAGCCCAGGAGTTGGAGGTTGCTGTGAGTTGTGATGCCACAGTACTCTACCCAGGGGGATAGCTTGAGGCTCCGTCTCAAAAAAAAAAAAAGATCAAGTAATTTTTGAAAAAAGCTTAAAGCATGGTAAGTATATTCTTTTTTTTTTACTCTTTTTAAAAATCAACGTAATTTAATTGTGCAGCATAAGTTTAACTATAATAGGTTCAAGTGTGGTGTGAGATAAAAAAGGTTGAAGAACACTGTCTTAGAGGAAGGTTTATAGAAAGGAATCTTGGCTTTCATCTTCTCTAAGGAAACTGAAGCCCAGAGAGGTAGTGGCCTCTGCCTAACCCCCCTACAACATCTCTTAACAGAGAGGAAAGTGGGGCCAAGAGTTCCTGAATCCAAAGCTCATGCATTTTCCAGCAAGTTCAAGACAAGTCCAGACCAAACCCATCCCTCACCAAGGAGGCCTGGAACAGAGACAGTGCAGGGAAATTTTGCCACAAGTCAGCAAGGGGAGGATGTCTGGGTAGGTAAGAGGAGAGGGGGGCGCTAGGTTGATCTGGATCTCAGTGTTAAGAGACCGTAAATAATATTAGCATTTATGGAGTATTTACCACAATGCTAGTGTTCTGAACATTGACAAACATTAGGGTGCTTAATACTCATAATGACCCTTTGGAGTAGGTATCCTTATAATCCACTTTTTTCAAATAAGGAAACCTAGGTACAGAGAAGAAAACCAACTTGCCCTGGGTTACCAGTTGCTAAGTGGCAGAAGGAATCTAAGTCCAGTGGTTTTGACTCCAGTGAGGATAGGAGGGCAGAACGCTCTGCTGAATAAACTAAAAGCATGCTCACAGGGGACCCAGCAGCCCAGGGAGATGCCAGCTCCATCCAGCCCAGGGCCTGCCCTCTTCGGTAAGCACTACTGCTGTTCTCCAGGAGGCCTGGCCTCACTGCGCCCTCTGCTGACCACAAAGAAGACCAAAGTAGAGTTCTGTGTGCACTGAGGCAGGGCTGAGTCCTAGAGTCAATTGGCAGAGGACCATGCTCCCTCCTCCCAAATATGGGCTGGGGCCAGGAGGCTGGCTGTAGACCACCCCATTGTGGAGCTTCCAGCTCAATCTCTGTCTACAAACCTGCAGGACTGGCTTGGTTGCAGCCCTGATTTCTCAGGGATTCCCTCTCAGAATCTTGCCCATCTTCTCCAAAAGCCAGATGAACAATGCCAAGAGGGCCAAGAGGAGCTGTGATCCACTAAATATTGCCATGCAGAAAAGGGTAAAACTGGAACTCCAAATAAGAGCCAAGGAAAGGACCTGCCCTCAAGGGCTGTGGGGAGGGCAGGCTGTGAGTTGGGCCTTGAAGGATGAATACTCTGAATAGCCCAGGTGTGAGGAAAGAACAGTAAAGACTGGAGTCAGTGTGGGTAAAAAAATTAAGAAAGAACAAGCACCTAGCCATGCCCATCTTTGAGAACTTTGGACCTCAGCTTGCCACAGAATGGAGCTCAGTGAGAGCAAGACCATAGACCTGGGATAGGGAAATAAGGCAAATTTCAGGGCTGCTTTGGCCTAGTGAACCAGGCAGGCAGTCATGGGCACTGTAATGGAGGAGAAAGCAGGCATTAATCAAGGACAATAATTCACATTTTATTTGCTGTGTACAAAGGCTCTCAGGTGCTTCTTCCCCTCGCTCAGGGTAGAAAGAGGAGGTGGGTTCTGAAGGAAGCATCAGAGTGAAGATACCTAGTTCAACAGGAGGTCCTGCTACCCTGAGCAAGGGGCATTAGTGTAGGCTGGAACTTGTCCTGTCTGCACAGTCCCCCCTCTACATGGGTCCTCCTATTTGACACCAGCTCCTTCCCTCTTTTTCCATGGACTGGAAGTGGGCAGGAGACCCAACCTCCTCTCTTCAGTGTTTCAGTTTCTTTTCCTGCTCTATTCCTAGAGACAGAGAACACTAAAAACACATAATCTCTCTCCTAAGCCTCCTCATAATTCAGGGTGCGAAACAGAGACTCCAGACAATGGCACCCTAACAACCTCAAGTCCCCACAGCTGGCTGTATTTGCTAGCAAGATAGTAGGCATAACTGTTTATCTGTTTAAGGCAGGGTTGGTGGTGTCCTTGTGTCAGGATCACTTTGGGGTGTTCCTGAAAGTGGAATCAGAAAGGCCTAGGAAAGGACATGGGCTTATTTATCATAGAAGTCTATGTGGTCTCCAGACTTGAACTTGTCCTTCTGTAGCACACTCAGCAGTTTCTGGGCTGATGCCCTGCAATCCACAAGCTCCCCACTTGTCTTCAGCTCCTGTAGCCTTTTTCGTAAGTCTGGGTCCACAGAGGTCTCCCGGGCCAACTGCTGCATGTCTGTGTCCAGGGGACCTACAGGATAAAGAGCAGAAGAGAGGACGACGTGGCTAAGGCAGGGGCAAAAGGTCACAGTCCTCACTATATATGGGGGTGGGGAGGGTGGAGCTCAGTCAGGTTTAGCCAGAAACACTTTATCTTGGCTGAAATGTGAGGTTAGAGTTGCCAAAGCTCAGTTTTGTCACTACTGAGTTCCAGACTCAAATTCCAGAATTCAGTGAACATGGACCATTCAGACAAACCGTGTCTAAAACACCAAGCTTCTCATCTCCTGTCCAACCAGCACCACCTACCAACCAACTTTTCCATTTCTATTAATGAAGTAGTCTCCCATACTCAAGCCCTTTTGCTCCTATAGCCAACTGGGCACCAGGTAGAATCCTACCATATCTGTTATACATATTCTGATAATCAGGCCCTATACAACCTTCATTTTCCCTCTGCTTCAACTCCTTCTGTAGCCACCTGCTCAATTTATTTTGCTAAAACATCATTCTGCCACTCAAAATTCCTAAATGGCTTCCCAGTAGTCTGACCTAGTACTCAGGCCCCTTTTCTGCTCCCCTCTGAGCACACCTCACCTGCGAGCAAATAAGAAGACCTATTACTCTAATAATGAGCCTTCTCACCTTTCCTGTATTTATTAGGAATGCTTTCACTTGCCAACATCAAAGTAGTTCTCAAGGTCAATGCCCAATTCAGCTACCTCCAATAAAGCCAGCCCTGGCCACCCCACCCAAAGGGAATCATTCCCTTATGAATTCTAGGTACTCTCCATTCTTCACATAGGAATTACAGTATCCCAGAATTTGTAACTACTTGTCCTCAAGAGGCAGAAAATCACAGAATCCCAGGTTTGGAAGGAAAATCCTGGTCCGAGACCTCCTTCTGACCACTTGTGCATCCCTGATAAGAGGGCTTGCTACCTTTCCAAACAGCCCATTCTATCTTTGGACATTCACTAGAACATGGTTTAAGAGATTAAAATGAAAACCAGGCTGGCCACTGCCTTTGTTCATGATCTGGAGACCTCCCAAAATCTCAGCTCTCTCATAATGCCCAGGGCCACCCCTGAGATCTAAAGTAGGTAGGTGGCATCCTGGAGTGTGCTTTTCTCCTGGCTGTCTTTTACATTTGGACACTGTAGTGTGCTTGAGTCCTAGGCTGAGTTAAGAGTGAAGAACAGAATGGTGGGTGTAAGAATAATTGTGCATGTTGGGGTAGGGCTGAGTCCCAGAGAATATGAGGAAGACCTTGGAAGCAAGGTGAGATCCCAGCCCTGCTGCATCTGGGCTTTGAGTAGGCCATTCTACCTCTCTGCCCCAGGGTCCTGATCCTATCCCAAAGTGGGATAGATTACTAGATCTCTACGTAAGTTGTTTACTGAAGTTCTTTCACTACCTTCTAATTGCAGCAACTTCAAGCTTAGAATAGAAGTCTCACTACTAAGAAGAGGGCTCTGTGGGCAGTGCCTGTGGCTTGAAGGAGTAGGGCGCTGGCCCCAGAGACTGGAGGTGGTGGGTTCAAACCCAGCCCTAGCCAAAAACTGCAAAAAAAAAAAAAAAAAAAAAAAGCAGAGGGCTCTGTGGCATCATAGTAGGGTGGCCAGAATCAGGCCAAGCGTCACAGACTCTTTTGACTTTCATGAAAACAAAGGCTCTAATCTTACTTTCTTACTTATCCCAGCACCCCCACCCCCCCACCCCACCATGTTCCAACATAGTTAAGCCTGGGATAGTGAGCATGCAACCATGTCCATCTGCTCCTCATTCAACTAACATGTACCTCACACTGTCTTAATGCAGTGCTCTGCTAGATGCTGAGAATGAACTGCTGAAGAGTGCATGGTCCCTGCCTTCAAGGCTTTCCTATCAAAGGAGGGAAGGAGACAAGTAAATATATGAAGACAACACAGTGTGAGTCCTATTTAACAATTAGATAGTACTTCACAGGTAAGGTTCATTTTCACATGTACTATCTCATTTAGTCTTCCAAAGGATATGAGAAAGGTAGTATCCTCCCCATTTCACACGAGGAAATGGGCTATGGACCAGGAATTCCAACCCTAGTCTTCTCTCAAAGTCCATCTAATACCTGAGCCTTTCCTGCCCCACCCTCCAGCTCAGGACCTTCCCATCCCAGCTTTCTGCCCTATCCTTGGCCCTCGCCACTTCTAACTTCCTTGGAGTCTATATCCCTCCTTGAAGGTAATCACAATTCAGAGACAACATACTGTGTGGGTCGTTTTCTGCATGAGGCAGATTAGGCCCCTTGCTAAGCAGCCTGTTCTGACAGATAGGAGTGACAACATCCCCCACCTACCTGGGGCATAGCTCAGCACCCGCACACCAGGTTCCTCTGCAGCCAGGACCTGGAACATCATGTTACGAGCAGCCTTTCCTGCACAGTACAGTGCCCAGCCTTTGAAGGGCTGCAGGGCACAGAGGGATGAGATATTAACCACTGTCCTACTGAGGTCAGGGCTGTCCTGGAAGGCCTTCAGGATGCCCGAGGTTAGGCAAAGCGTAGAGGTCAAGTTCAGAGCCCAGTAGTTGTTCACTTCAGCTGGATCACACAGGTCCACGAAGCCTTTGGACACATCCCCAAGAGTGCCTGAAAAACCAGATCTTAGTAATAAACTAGAGCAGGTGTGCCCCAAATTCCTCCCAATATCCCTTCCCATCCAGACCTAGAGAAGAATCTGCACAGCACTTCTGAAGACGCCTACCTCTTCCCTGCCCTGCAGACGGACACGCCCGGAAAACCCACCCATCCAAAGCTGCAGACTGAGAAAGAACCTGCCTTTCCCTGGGAGTGTTAGAGGTGTTTGGAGAAGTAAATTCCTGGTTTGGGAATCCCATGTTCTGACTCAGGCCTCCGCCAGAGGGCGCAGAGCAAGACTATCAGGAAATTTCTACAGGCGCTTGAGAAAACCCGGCTAGCCAAATCCGGCAAAGGGAGGAAGGTGGTACCGACGGTTCCGGGTCTTCTTCCTGTTTCCTCGCCCCTGCTTACTACTCAAGCTGGAAAACTAAGACTTTGGACTTCCAGGCGTCTTACCTTACTTCCTAGGAGTCACCCTCAAATTCCCCAACGGTGAGGGAAGTGAACGCTTAAATGGGGAGTCCGCCCCCAGTCCCCGGCATCTAACCTGCGTTGTTGATGAGCAGCAGTCGCTGCAGCCCCTCGGGCCTAGAAAGCTTGCGAAGGGCTCCCAGCAGCTGCTGCAAGCCGGCCTCAGTGCCCAGGTCGGCGGACACCCCCACCACGCGCAGGCCAGGCCGTCCCGCTCTCAGCTCCGCCTCCAGCTGCAGCAGCGCCTGGTCGTTGCGGGCGCTTAGGACCAGCACGGACTCAGGTGACAGCAGCGAGGCTAGGAGGGGGGCCAACGCCCGGCCGAAGCCGCGGGAGGCCCCGGTCAGTACGCACACAGCGCGTCCCAGGCCACCTTCCATGCCGCCAATCTCTGCGGAGGACCCTGGGACCCGGAGCGCCGGGACGTGCGGCGGCCGCGGTGGGAGGAGACGCGAGCGTGTGGGCGGAGGCCCCGCCCGGCGGGGGCGGGGTGGGAACTTGAGGCCCAGGACTTGGTTTCCTTGGCGCCTGATGGCAGAAGTGAAGGCGCGGGTACGACCGGGTTGAGTGGGATGGGGCTGGACAGAAAGGGCTGTGGGGCGCAGCCCACAGGAGAAATTCTAGCCAGCTCCCAGCTCTGTCTTACTCTTTGCCTATCACTTTAGGGTACTCAACCCCTGGCTGGGACACATGCTTGAAATGTCCTCCAAGTTTCAGACCCAACTTCTTGTGCAACTGACTTGCTGTCAGGCTGACCATTTGCTCCGTGCCATGCATCCCTGGATATTGCCTATGAAATCCCTGAATGAAGCCCATGGCCATTTAGGGATTTGGGTCCCTGCTGGGGTTTGGTGACAGCACTCTCTGGGTAACAGGAGCTTCCCCTGAGAGAACCACAGTTGCTCCTCCAATAAATGTTAAAACATTTTTCCTTTTTACTAAGTTCAGGACAACTCGCTGCTCTGGCTGGGTCGTATTGCCTCTTGATATTTCTCACTCTCTTCCCTAAAAGTCTGTATTCCCTTGGATTCTGCACCCACTCAGTCCACCTAGATAGCAATTCCATTCGCTCAGCTTCAAGGTTACACAGATGATCATTCAAGAGTGTACCCCGAGGCCTCTGCTACAGAAAACGCGTATTTTTTTTTTCAAGGAGAGAGGGAAGATGAGACAAGGTGGTATGCATCTATCTACTAATTTTTTTTTTTTTTGTAGAGACAGAGTCTCACTTTATCGCCTTTGGTAGAGTGCCATGGCATCACGCAGCTCACAGCAACTTCCAACTCCTGGACTTAGGCGATTCTCTTGCTTCAGCCTTCCGAGTAGCTGGGACTACAGGTGCCCACCACAATGCCCGGCTATATTTTTGTGGCAGTTTGGCCAGTGCCGGGTTTGAACCTGCCACCCTTGGTATATGGGGCTGGCACCCTCCCACTAAGCCACAGGCACTGCCCCTATCTACTAATCTTAAAAAGGAGTTTCTTTACGATTTCATTTTTATGGCCAAATAGAATTCCATTGTGTATAAAAATGCATAAATTATATCAGTTAGAAAAAGGAATTTGGTCAGAGTTAGGCACTGGCAGTAAGTAATCTCTAATACTCAGCCCAACTCCCCTCAGGGAAGTTTCTTCCCCTGGGACTAGCCAGCAAAGTTGCCTTCTAACTATCTTTGCCAACATCAAAGAAGAAACAAATTGGACGGAAACTTCTCAATATAGGTGCCTCTAGCACTTAGCACACATTTTTTTTTTTTGAGACAAAGCCTCAAGCTGTCCACCTGGGTAGAGTGCTGTGGCATCACAGCTCACAGCAACCTCCAACTCCTGGGCTCAAGCGAGTCTCCTGCCTCAGCCTCCCAAGTAGCTGGGACCACAGGTGTCTGCCATAGCGCCGGCTATTTTTTTTGGTTGCAGCCATCATTGTTGTTTTGCAGGCCTGGGCTGGATTCAAACCCGACACCTTAGGTGTATGTGGCTGGCGCCTTAGCCACTTGAGCCACAGTTCAAGTACAGTTCAAACTGTACATCCACCATGTACCTTAATCTAAGAACAAATGAAACTACGAAGAAAACTTAAACTTCGTTTAGTTCTTTCTTTCTTTTTTTTGAGACAGAGTCTTACTGTGTCACCCTCGGTAGAGTGCTGTGGCATCATAGCTCACAGCAACCTCAAACTCTTGGGCTTAAGTGATTCTTTTCCCTCAGCTTCCCAAGTAGCTGGGACTATAGGCACCCACCACAATGCTGGGCTATTTTTTGGTTGTAGTTGTCATTGTTATTTGGCAGACCCGGGCTGGGTTCCAATCCTCCAGCTCTGGTGAATGTGGCTGGCTCCCTAGCTGCTGAACTACAGGTGCCAAACCTTGTTTAGTATACTTGTTGTTAATAAGTATTATTTTGAAACTGTTTTATGTAAAGTAGAACAAGGAAGTAATTACATTAATATTAAGAGCCAAGATTTTAGAGAAAAGAGATTGAGTATAAGTTCAAGAAACTTAAGGAGAAAGTCTGTAAAGTTAATTTGAATTGGAAACCAGAGAATGCTACCATTTGCTGGGTGTCGTGGCTCATGCCTGTAATCTTAGTACATTTGGAGGCAGAGGTGGGAGGATCATTTGAGATCAGGAATTGGAGACCAACCTGAGTAATAAATCAAGACCCTGTCTCTACCAAAAATAGAAAAAAAAATTAGCCAGGCATGGTAGTGCCTGTCTATAGTCCCAGCTGCTTGGAAAGCTGAGGCAGGAAGATTACTTCAGCCAAGGAGTTTGAGGTTGCAGTGAGCTGTGCTGATGCCACTGCATTGTAGTGTAGGTGACAGTGAGAGTCTGTCTCAAAAAACCAACAAACAAAAAAAGTCTTCTTTTTCCTCAAGGTCATTTTCTAATCTTGTGCCCAGAAGCTATGTAAGCAAGCAGCAGGTTAATTCTAAACTTTTAAGACAGAAGAAGCCAAAAGCATACTGGAAGCAAACTGGCTTCCGTTTAGCTAGCCTAGCATTATATGTAGTCTCAATGGCCCTTGGGGTGCACTTACAAGGGCACCAACCAATCAGAACAGATCCAGGCCACTGTGCTAGAATGTAGAGAGGTGGGCTAGAAAGGACAAGGCTTTGGGTGTTTAGACACAGATAGGATTCTGTATATGTGCATGCCCTTTGAAGCTGCCCTGCTTTTCACTTACCTATTGATGTTGAAAGATTGGTCTAAAGCAGAGGTCCTCAAACTTTTTAAACAGGGGGCCAGTTCACTGTCTCTCAGACCATTGGAGGGCTGGACTGCGGGACAATTCGGCTGCTAAGCAGGACAGGCAGCGGTGGCAAAAACACCCAGTGGGCCGCAGGCCATAGTTTGAGGATGCCTGGTCTAAAGCTAAACTCTCCTCTATTGGCCTGACAGACAACTCTTTAAAGAGTTGTGTTATATTACTTTCTCTCTACTCTTCCAGACCTTAGAAGACAAGATGGTGAAAGCTCAATCCCATGTATTCAGTCGACATTTATTGAATTTCTACCATGTGCCAGACTTTGAAGAAAAGGAGATGACTAAAAATCAGACCTAGTCTCTTCTGAACCTAGCTGCTTCTAGGAGAACCCATGTGGAAACAGCCCCCAAGGAAAATGTGGTTTGCCTAGACTGAGAGAGAACCTGGAAAGTTCTTCTTTCTGAGGAAGATGATTATCTATCCCACACCTTCCCCCACTGCCAGTCTTACAGGTAATATTTCAGGGGCAACATAGTCAGTAGATTTTCTTTAACAATAACACAGTAAATCTGTCTGTACATTGGAGTCACTGAGGGACTTTGAACTTCTCTGTCCCATGGGCCTGGTCTTAGAAATTTTTCAAAACTTTCTCCAGGTGATTCTCATGTGCAGACAAGTCTGAGAAAAAAAAACACTGCAATAGCAATCAGCAGCTGCTACCAAAAAATAGCCAGGCATTATGGCGGGTGCCTGTGGTCCCAGCTACTTGAGAGGCTGAGGCAGGAGACTTACTTGATTCCAGGAGTTGAGGGTTGCTGTGAGCTGTGATTCCACATCACTCTAACCAGGGGGACAGCTTGAGGCTCTGTCTCAAAAAAAAAAAAAAACAAATCCTGTAAGGTAAGAAATGTATAAAAATAGTGCTAAAAGCCCAAGTCTAATAAAGGACATTAGTAGAGGAATGGGTGAAATTTGAATACGATCTGTGGGTTAGTGCCTGGCATTATGTCATTTCCTGATTTTGACCAGTGAACTGTTGTTATATAAAGAGAATATCCTGGCTCGGCACCTGTGGCTCAATCAGCTAAGGCACCAGCCACGTACACCTAAGGTGGTGGGTTCGAATCCCCAGGCCGGGCCCACCAAACAACAATGATGGCTGCAACCAAAAAAAAATGGCCAGGCGTTGTGGCAGGCACCTGTGGTCCCAGCTACTTGGGAGGCGGAGGCAGGAGACTCACTTGAGCCCAGGAATTGGAGGTTGCTATGAGCTGTGATGCCATGGTACTCTACCTAGGGGGATAGCTTGAGGCTCCGTCTAAAAAAAAAAAAAAAAAAAAAGAGAATATCCTTGTTTTTGGAAATACACAGAAATATTCAGAGGTAAAAGGGCATCATACCTGAAACTTACTCTCAAATATGTAGGGGCAAACTTGGAATGAATAAAGCAAGTGCGGTAAA
>CAUYQV010077194.1:0-10100 GCA_963574575.1 Galagoides demidoff
GAGGCAGGAGACTCACTTGAGCCCAGGAGTTGGAGGTTGCTGTGAGCTGTGATGCCACAGTACTCTACCCAGGGGGATAGCTTGAGGCTCTGTCTCAAAAAAAAAAAAAAAAAATCTACAGAGACAGAAAGTTGACTAGGGGGTGCCTATAGCTGGGAAAGGGGAGTAAGGAGGAGGATTGGGGGGTTATGGTTGACATGTACAAGGTTTGTTGGTGCTGCTGTGTCATCCCATCACCCTTGTTGGTGCCACTTTGGCACCCCATCGCTGCATGCAGGAACCAGCCAGGACACAGATTATAAGTACAAGCTTGCAAGAGGTGGACTCTCCATAGCTGCAGGAGAGCCTTGACTAACCTCTGCTGTGGCTTTTTATTGAAACAATATACAACAGGTGTGAGGGCCCACGTATAAGGACTGCATGCTTAATGATCAGTACGTGCTCTTTCCCCATGGGCTGGACTCCCACCCTGATGCACCACTTATGTTGAAGGTCCAACACCTGCTTGCTAACGAGCGACCCATCTTAACTCATTAACTCGGCACTTGCTTGAGAGCTTGTCTCCAGGCTGCAAAACATGTCTGGGCCAGCTGGGAGAATGTCCCGCTCCCCGCGCCTCCCTCAAGAACCGGTGGCCGCTTCTATAAACCTGGTGCTTGGTCCTTTACGAAGGTTTCTCTCGGTGTGATGGAAGTGCTTAAAATCGATGGTGGTGATGGTTGCTCAGCTGTGCAAAAATACTAAAACCCATTAAATTGTGCACTTAAAAATGAAATATATATAACAAGTATGTGAATTATATCTCAGTAAGATGGAAGAAGAAGAAAGAGAATGGGAAGGAGGAGGAGGAGGAAGAAAAAAAGAGAAGAAACGCAAGGTGTACGTCGGATTACCACGCCGTGGACATGGCCAGTTTCCCGTTTATTTGCCTTCCTCTTCGCCTGTATGTCTATCTTTTGGCTTTTTCTTTGCATTGATTTTAACATCTCATTGGTCCTCTCATGAATTAGGGAGTTAAATAAAATTTTGGACATGTTCTTTTAAAAAAAGTAAGCTGTTCCTCAGGAAGACTTTTGTTTTAGTTTATCAAACTGGATCATACTGGGAGAGCCGGAAGCCAGGACGCTTTTTTTTTTGCAGTTTTTTTGGCCGGGGCTGGGTCTGAACCTGCCCTTTGAGCCTCAGATGCTGCCCAGCCAGGACACTCTTACAGAGCCAGTGCTGTGTGCTTATCCAAGAACTGTAGCATCACTCCTATAAAACAAGCAGCTACCATGCGCTGACATTGTGCCGGGTCCTTCAGTGCCTCATGTGCTCTTCACATGAACCCAGAAATGTAGGTAAGAATTATTACTCCCATCATTCAGAAGAAGTAGAAACTTTAGAGCCTGCACAGTTACATGAAAAAGCTGGGATTTGAGCCCAGATCCAACTGACTTCAGGCCTCTTTATTTTCAGTCTTAAAGGTCAACACAGTACAGGCATGATTAGAAGGCACTGGGTGAGGTAGAATCCTACAGTTAAACTAAATGTGTTCCTGGCTTTGGGCGAGTGAGTTCAACTCCAGCCTCATTATTTATAAGTGACGAGGAGAGGAGAGGCTGGTGCTGAGCTCCTGCTATATTAGTTTATGTTCTGTAGCCTTTAGCTACCGTTCTCTTCACTCTCTTCTGCTCTCTCTCCCTCCACGTCTTGGCAGAACCGTGTTTTGTTAGCTCTGCAGTAATTCTGCCTCTGTTTCTGTCCCCCCTTAACAAACGACTCACCAGCTGCTCACTCTTTCATTCCGATGTTGTTTCTCCCAGCAATGTTTCAGTCCTATTGCTTCATCATAATATTTTGCTCATTATACTTTCGTCCACACGAAGGCTACCGGTGGTTTAATAGCATCCTGGTGATTAGGGCACCGTTTTCCTGAAAAGAGCCAGCTGATCAGTGAACCCCTTCCATGTGGCAGGGGCTGTGTGGCCGGGGCAGTATTTTGAAAGTTCGTTCTCCCCAGTATTTCTCCCTTTGGCCAACACAGTTTCTCATAGAGGAAGAATGTGGCAGGTAGAAAGCAAAACTCAGCTGCAATTCTCTCTGGTTTTGAGGTTTTCAAGATCAAAGCCTTTGGCAGAATTTATACAATTTATCAAGAAGTTAAAGGAGCTTCTCAGGCTTTGACAGCTTGTCTTAGCTGGACTTTGAAGAAAGGATCTCTTCCATGTCAAAAAATGAGTATCCTGGTCCTCAGGGTGTATGGGGGGTGGTGGGGGCTGCTATAGCTTTACAGCCGTGCCACCAGGGAGATGACATCCTTGAGGAAAAGCTGCAGCATGTCACATCTGAGAAGCCAGGGCTGCAGGCTATGGGGGGAGACCTTGACTTTACCGCCACATGGAAGCAGCAGAGACCCCTAAGGTAAGTCTCCTAGGAAGCTTAGGCTCCTGGAGGTAATTTCTGTGCACAGTTGGACACGGTGTGGAATTTTGAAGCATGGCCTGGGAGCAGTGGGATACCTCAAAAACTGAATTCTGTCATAGTAGTCTCCTGGCTACTATAGTGTGGAGCTTGAAATAAAAATTAAGCCAAGTCATGTCAGAAGCCCAAGTGCCCATGGAGCCATGAATGGATTAATAAATTGTGGTATATGTATACCATGGAATACTATGCAGCCTTAAGACGGAGCCTTTACCTCTTTTATGTTTACATGGAGGGACCTGGAACATATTCTCCTAAGTAAAGTATCTCAAGAATGGAGGAAAAAGTATCCAATGTACTCTAGTACTTCTATGACACCTGCTTATATTTACTCACACTTTGTTATGAAAGATAGAACACAACTATAGCCCAGGATGAAGGAGAGAAATAGAAGGTAAGGGAGGGGAAGGGAGAGGTTTGATAGAGGGAGGGTAAAAGCGGGACCACAGGCTCAGTGCCTGTGGCTCAAGCAGCTAAGGTGCCAGCCACGTAAGGTTCGAATCCAGCCCGGGCCTGCCAAACAACAATGATGGTTGCAACCAAAAAATAGCCAGGCGTTGTGGTGGGCGCCTGTGGTCCCAGCTACTCGAGAGGCGGAGGCAGGAGACTTACTTGAGCCCAGGAGTTGGAGGTTGCTGGGAGCTGTGTTGCCATGGCACTCTACCCAGGGGGACAGCTTGAGGCTCCGTCTCAAAAATAAAAAAAGAGCAGGACCACACCTATGGAGCATATTGCCAGGGTACAAGTCAAATCTGTCAAGTATAGAATATAAATGTCTTAACACAATAATCAATGAAGCAAAAGCTCTGTTGCTTGGTTTGATGTAACCACGTCAGATTGTATTAAAAAAAATCAACACATTGTACCCCACATATGCATAAATGTATTCATGATCTATGAGTATAGGACTTAATTTTAAAAAAAGAAGAATTAAATTCATAAAGAAACAATATGAAATTAAATAGCATAATTCTCTAAAAAAAATTAAGCTGCTTTAAAGAAAATGTGATATTTCTCACACATCTAAGTTTGTAGATTGTGGGCTGATATGTAAACTTATATATCCATATAGCTGTTGCCAGACCAAGGAGTCACCCAAGCCAGTCAACAGAGAAGCAGATGAGAAATCAAGTTTCGTTTTTATTTACAGAAAAGCCAGCAGTTCCAGAGAACAGTGAGGATATCTCCTCAAAGAACTGACCTATTCCACCCTCCTCTTTCCCTCTGTTACTTTTTATTCTCACAGTAAAAGTAAACATCAACAAGTTATTACTCATCATAGTATGATTCAAACAGATTCCCCCTCGTAGGTTACAAAGTTATTCAATATCTTTTTATCTTAAAGTGGTTATATCTTCAAAGCGTTTTTATTAAAGACTGAAGTTATAGTTAGTCAACACTTCACTGGGTACACAGAGTGCCTTGGGTCCTTGGCCAATACCATGGAGTCCAATTCCCCAACTTATCTATGACTGTAGCCTTGGAAGTGCATTAACAATCTACAGATGTCGGCGGGCAGGCTCATCCAGCCTTGTTAGAGCCTGACCAGCAGCACCCTGCGTGTCATTCAGATTAACAGTGTCTGGTGACAAGATGGGCTGCCTGTGACTCTTGACTGATGCTGGGTGAAAGGGAAATGTCGCACATTATTGCAAATTAACTATAGTCATTATGTAAAAACAGTGTGGCCATTCCTCAAACGTTAAAAATAGAACTTCTATAGGATCCACCAATCCCTCTGCTGGAGACAGATCATCTATATCATATATTGTATATATCTCTGGGTTGTATGAACTCTACCTGAAAGTTAAGTTTAAAAATAGAAGTGGAGGCTCGGCGCCTGTGGCTCAGTCGGCAAAGGCGCCAGCCACATACACCTAAGGTGGCGGGTTCGAATCCCCAGCCCGGGCCCGCCAAACAACAATAATGGCTGCAACCAAAAAATGGCCAGGCATTGTGGCAGGCGCCTGTGGTCCCAGCTACTTGGGAGGCTGAGGCGGGAGACTCGCTTGAGCCCAGGAGTTGGAGGTTGCTGTGAGCTGTGATCCCATGGTACTCTACCCAAGGGGACAGCTTGAGGCTCCGTCTCAAAAAAAAAAAAAAAATAGAGGTGGAGCCAGCTAAGCTCATCATTCTGTGAATCATTAAATTGAGGCTAGACTTGATTATCTTCCTATACTAACAAGGAAACCAGCTTAATTAACTGAAGAGAATTAACTTGGATAATTTTGCACCCTGAATCTGTTTCCTAAGAGAATTGTTTTCCCTCCTGTGAGCTGACAGTAAATAGCAAGTTTGCCTATGTGTGAAGTCTTATTTCTTGCACCCCAACAATGAAAAGTTTCCTTTTTCTCCACGTCTTCTCCAATATTCAACTTTTGTCATTTTGATAATGACCATTCTGACAGTTATGAGGTGATATATCATTGTGGTTTTAATTTGCACTTCCAATACTTGGTGGTATTGGGTATTGGTTTTTCATATACCTGTTGGCCATTTGTACACCTTCTTTTGAGAAAATCATTTCCTGCATTTTGGAGCTACATTCCCTTTGCTGGCCTCTACATGTGATAACAATTTTGTAATATCATTTTTCCATAGAAATATATTTTAGTCTTTCGTCTGTCATAGTTAATCCAGTTTTTTTTTGATAGTTGGGGTGCACAAAATAAGATTTCACACATAGGTATACTTGTTTACAATATTGCTATAAGTTTGTGCCATATAAGTATAAGAATTTTGATGAATTTTTTTTTTTTGCTATTCCCACAAAAAAAAAAATAAAATGAATTAATGGTATATTTACAAATGTTTATGTTATAGTCATAGGCATATTCCTGGTGAAAATCTTACTTTGGGCTAGGAATTAATAAAAATCAATTCCTCTATTTATAATATTAGATCCTATATATCAGATTGTTGAAAGGTTATTTATCAAGAACAACATCTAGTTTTATTGTATTTTATTTTTTGAGATAGATTCTCACTTTGTCACATTGGGTAGAGTGCTGTGGTGTCATAGCTCACAGCAACCTCAAATTCCTAGGCTCAAGTGATCCTCTTGATTCAGGTTCCCAAGTAGCTAGGACTATAGGCACCTGCAACAATACCCAGCTAGTTTTTCTAATTTTAGTAGAGACAGGGTCTTACTCTTGCTCAGGCTGGTCTTGAACTCAGGCATCTACCAGATTCAGTCTCCCAGAGTGCTCCCAGAGTCTCCCAGATTCTCCCAGATTACAGGCGTGAGCCACGATGCCCCGTACTCTTCTTAATGGCTAAAAAGAAGGTAGGATGTAGTGGACTAATATATTGTTTATGGAGGCACATTTGGGCAGAGGAAGTACAAAAGCACATATAGGACTAAAACATGCCAATTTTTCAATAGAATTATTCCCAGAGATGGAGAGAAAATGATGGACGTTGAGTGGGGTTTTAGCTAAAAGGTATTATTTCTTTATTAAATAAATATCATTTTTATTTACTAAGAGGATGGGTTCAAAGCAAATAAAATACGAATAGCTTTCTCATCTTGGTAGTAGGCATAGAATTTATTATTTTCTGTGTTTTTTTGTATGTCCAAATTTTTTCACATTAAAAAACTGCTTTAAGATATATTCCCTTGGGAGGGTGCCTGTGGCTCAGTGAGTAGGGCCCCAGCCCCATATTCTGAGGGTGGCGGGTTTGAACCCGGCCCCAGCCAAACTGCAACAATAACAAAAATAGCTGGGCATTGTGGTGGGCTCCTGTAGTCCCAGCTGCTCAGGAGGCTGAGGCAAGAGAATTGTCTAAGCCTAAGAGCTGGAGGTTGCTGTGAGCTGTGATGGCATAGCACTCAACTGAGGGCGACAAAATGAGACTCTGTCTCTAAAAAAAAAAGAGAGAGAGATTCCCTTTCCTTTCATTAAACATTAGGGCTGTCTGGAAAGCCTTCAGCCATGTAATATGGAAAAAAGAGACACATATCCAGCTCTCGTACATCTTTAAAGATTGTCAGTTAAAAGACTGAAATTGAGAGGGAATTTCTAGCATTTTTGATCAAGGAGGGTAATTCATTAGATCTACTTGTCATGAGCTTGATGGAGACAAATGTAAAAAGAAAAAAATTGGCACGAAACTTCTGCTCGAGACTGAGCTAGCATTGCTAAAAAGAACAAAATCACAGAGTCCAGACTCCTTAAACTCACATAACTGGCTCACACAATTACAGGCAGTCGTGCTCACAAGCAACACGCAGACCGCTGCTGGGTCTTCCGCTTTCCATTCAGGAAAATTGATAGTCAAGGAATATCTGAATCCCTAGTAGAATTTCCAAAGATTTTGGAATTCTGTTTTTATGTGTCTTTTTTCTTTCTTTTTTTTTTTTTTTTAATACAAAGTTCCCTTGGTCAATGACTTAGCTGTGGTCTCACCTAGATAATGGGGAGGTAAACTCTTGCAAGTGTCTCTTGTTCATCTGTCACTTAATATATTTGCATAGTTTATTGCCTTACCTGGATTCTAGAATTTTCTAATTTGGGGACTCTTCCCAGAAAACAAGAGCGAGAGCTCGGAGAGAGTGACACAGGGGTGGAGGGAAAGATAACCTGGTACATTTTCGGCTCAGTCATTCTTTTAGGCAACTGGGACCGGATTGTACCAGGGCCGACTAATGAGCCATGAAGTGCACTTTAAAACTGACGGCCTACACACTTGCGAGGAGGAGGGAGTATTTACTCCATCAGCTCCCATCTCCTGTTGTTCAAGGGCTGCTCCTTGGAACATGACCCCTCTCATACTATCTGGAGATGTTTTTGTGAGTTCTGGGCTGGTCCCTGTAGGAGTTCAGTGCTATGGGGTCAAAAAGCTCTGTGAGCCAGGCTACAGTTGTTGGAAGCTGGTTGCTATAGCAATGGCTAGAGCGAGAGATGGACCAGGAAGACATGAGACAGGGCACAAGCTTTGTGCCATACATGTCATTACTGTCAAAACAGCAATCTCCTGTGTTGTGAAAAATTATAACCCACTTATCCACCCATCTTCAATCACACAAGAGGCAACACTGGACAAATTTATCTGTTCCCATTTCATCACGCAGAGAGCAGCATTGTACATCAGGATTGCTGACTTTTACCACTGGAAATTATCAGTATTTTTCATTCTTATGTATTTGAACCAAAACAGTATTATGGGAAATAGATTGTGCCCTAATTGTCAACAAAAGCAGTAAATCCATCCAAGAATCCCTTGGGAATACCCTGAAGCAATCACTCACGGAAGGCCATTAGGGTTTTTTCACTGTTAATATAATAAGCAAAAAAAGAAAGTACATTTGTCTTTCATATTTTATGTTATAAAGGTATGTAATAAGGATAATGATGATACAAGAGGTTTATTAGGGCAATGTAGTGCCCTAATAAATTATCTCAATTTTCAAATTCACACTCTCTAAGTAGGCACAATTCACGCTCTTTGGATCTGGAGAAATAAAAAAAATCTGTAAGGATTTTTTTTTTCACTTAGACCCAAGATTCTAATGGAGAATTTATAATTAAATATAAATTGTCTTACAAACTGCTGAGATAGCCTACCAGAAATATCAACACATGGGTCATATCTACACTTATAGAATTGTTGTACATGGAACTCTCAGAAGACCAAGGAAGAACATAGCCCAGAGTACAAGGAGGTCACCAAACCCCAGCTTACTAGGTTGAAGAAAGGAAATCCCCAGAGGCTTGATAAAGTCACTTTCAGACAGAATATCTGCTAGAATTATTTTATGCTTCAATAAGAAATTTATGGACAACATTTCACCAAGAGGGCATATGAAGTGGAAACATAACCTTGTTTAATTGCCTGAAGGAAGAGTCCAGCACCGTGCCTGTGGCTCAAAGGAGTGGGGCGCTGGCCCCATATACCGGAGGTGGCAGGTTCAAACCCAGTCCCGGCAAAAAATAAATAAAGAAATAAGTAAGAGTCCAGGTAGTCCATGGATGAAAGAGTATAAAGGTTCGGTGAGAGAAATGAAGATGCTTTTCAGTGTGTTGAGATTGACACCTGCAAGGAGATCAGTCACCTCCCACATCATTACAATCCCACCATCTCAAATCAGCTGGCCACAGAAAGGACAAAAACTAGCATTTGCTCTACACCCCCCCCATGAGCCAGGTGCTTTGTCCACAATGTGTTTCATTTAATCCTCCCCAAACTTAATAAGGTGAGGTTCATTGTATTATTGACAGGCAGGCACATTATTGTCGTTTCACAGACTTGGAAGCTGAGTCTTATGAGTGTGAGCAGCATGCCCAAGTCACACAGATAAGCGAAAACTTGTTCCTCACTTCTGGGACTGTCTTTGTCTTTCAAGGTGAGTGTCTTCCCACTGTTGCAAGCTGCACTCCGGATTTGTGCTCCAGGCATCGAGCAGAGAGCGCCCAGTGGCTGGGCCTCGGTGTTGGCCTGGGGGTCTGCAACACAGCCCTGGCTGCCAGCCAGTGTGGGATGACTTCCAGGCAAAAGTCACAGGACGTAGTGTCATTCATGCTTTCATCTGAGTCACTGAGAGATCTTACGTTGCTGAAAAAATTCTACAGGGATTCACCCAGAATGGAGTAGGTCGGAATGAAAATTAGCCTATGGAAGGAAGGAAAAAACTTCAGTAACTTCAGTGTTCCCAAACTGTGTTCTAGATACCTGGGATCCTGAGACTCTGCCACAAGGGGACCCACGTATTTGGTGCACTTCACCCAATGCAGCCAGCTGGCCTCTTTGATGAGACTACTAAAATAAATTGCAGATGTGGTGGCAGCAGTGAGGCCACTTTCTATCCCATGTTTTGGCCTTCACAGCTCTGTTAGGTATGTCATGCAATGCTCAGAATAAATCTCCTGGCATGTTTTATTTCCCCACTGCACAGAGGAGGAGAGACAGAGTGTCCTAGTGACCTCCCAAAGTCAATGCTTCTTAGTGGCAAGGCCAGCATTGCCATCGAATCTGTTGGCTCTGGCTCCAGTGGGTATTCTGTGACACCAAAGAATCTGAGATGGGACCTCCTTCACCCAGTGTGGACTGGAATCTGTCTGTACAGCCTACAGACTTTTCAGACTAACCTTTTAAAAAAATTCAATCCCTAATCTCCCATGATTCACCACATTTGCTCCACCTGTAGCCTTCCCCTTCTCAATTAAGGCAACTACATTCTTTTTCTGGTTGTTGTTAGTCCAGGTATTTGAGACAAGGCATGAGGAATGTGCTGATCAAATTCAGTTATCAGGAAGGTCCATTCTAGAAGAATGAATGGGCTCATCAGAGATATAATAAAGCTACATCCAGCTTGGCGCCTGTGGCTCAAGCAGCTAAGGCGCCAACCACATACACCTAAGGTGGCAGGTTCGAATCCAGCCTGAGCCCACCGAAAACAACAATGACGGCTGCAACCAAAAAATGGCCGGGCGTTGTGGCAGGTGCCTGTGGTCCCAGCTACTTGGGAGGCTGAGGCAGGAGACTCGCTTGAGCCCAGGAGTTGGAGGTTGCTGTGAGCTGTGATGTTATGGCACTCAAGGGAACAGCTTGAGGCTCTGTCTCAAAAAAAAAAATCATCTACATCCAGGTGCCAGAACAAATTGAAACTTACATGTGTCCTTAAAGAGGCACAGAAA
>CAUYQV010077195.1:0-17879 GCA_963574575.1 Galagoides demidoff
TGGCGCCTTAGCCGATTGAGCCACAGACGCCAAGCCAAAAAGGCAGCGTCCCTTCTCTGCTGCTGCTCTTCATGGTCCCTGAGTGCAGCGAGCCCTGCTGTTGTTGCCAGCACTGTGCCTGGCACAAAGATCCCCCTCGAACAGACGGACAGTGATGCAGGGAAAAGACGGTGCCAACCTACAGCTCTGTCTTCTGCTCGTAGGTGGTGAGGGGTAGAAGCACTCAGGAGACGTGAGGATGGACTGTCTATATCCCTGGCACTCACAGTGTAATTGCACATTTATTTCTGTTATCATCTGTTCAGTATCTTCCTAGATTGATGTCCTATGGTGGCAGGGACTATATCTGTTTCTTTAGCACTGTACACTAATATAGACACAAAAATGTTTGTTAAATAAATCAGTGGATTGTTCCATGTCTGGAGGAAGGCCACCATAAGTGGTATCATGTGCAGATTTTAAGGCCCATGGGAATAGCCCCAACCCTGGGCATAGCCTGGATCTTTCCTGAATTGCACAGAACTTCTACGTGGCAAGATGTGAAATAAACCATTGAAAGAAAAAATGATCCCATTAATATGTTTTATACAAAGATGTACCTGGCATAATGATGGGCCTGGCATACAGAATAAATCTACCCTGGAGCAGAAGGGCCTGGCCTGTAACCCAGCTCCCTGTTTGCTCGCTCTTCTTCAGAGTCCTGCTTCTCATGTTGTGGTTTGTGGACCAGCAGCATCAGCCTCACGTGAGAATTTGTCAGAAACGTCCGACCTCAGGCCCCACCCCAGGCCCACTGATTAAGAGACTCTGCATTTTTAACAAGACCTTAGGTGATTTGCATACACAGTGGCATTTGAGGAGCATTAATCCAGGGAATTCTTTACAGTCAGTAATTATGATTTGCAAATCATCAGCGTTTCAGAAATCCCCTCTGAAGTCGTACATTTATCCTCGGCTAGGTTGGCATCAAGTTTCTCTGCTTTGAGCCAGAATTCTATCAACTCAGCTTGGTTGATTATCTAAGAAGTTTCTATTTGACAATTATGTATGTCTTTGATGTAAAAGAAAAAAAAATGGTGGGAGTAGGAAGATCCTGGGAAATGTAACTGTTACTTAATAACTGCAGTTCTCTGTGAGACCAAAATCTTTCAAAGAATGAGAAAGAGCATGATGGAAGAAAGGATCCCAGCAACACCACGAAGCTTCCCTGATGAGGAAGGAGCAGAGCTGAGGACCCCAGCTGTGGGTCCTGCAGCCGGAAGAGAAACCAACCACAAAGTAAATACAAGACAAAATAACAATCACATCCAGGTCATTTCACTGAGGAAACAGGAGAGAAAAAGGAAACAAATTCTCAGATACAAGTATGTCTGTTGCTCCCCATGATTCCAAGGGCTGACATTGTGAAGACAATCTTCCTAATGATTAATTGAATTTCTCACCTTTTGTGCAAATGCCTTGACCTCTTGGCTTTTAAATAACATCCCTGGGCAAGGCAGACCTCGGACTTTGCCGAATGACTTTTCACAATGCAGCCACATCCAGGAACACTCGTGCTCATAGGTTTCCTCTGCTAACGGTGAAATTATATCAGGGATGACCTTTTGAAGGAATAAAACTCATTATCACGTGGAATGTGGTAGCTATAAAAGATCAACACTTGGAAGCCAAAGCAAAATCCCACATATGATAAATTAATTAGAAGAGAAGTTACACAAAACCGAGACCCTCCGTGTGACCCTTATCTTATAATTACCTCTTCTTTAAAAGCAGAATGCAATCTTTTATGTATGAAGATGTTACTGTTGACCCCAAATGCATTAAGAGTCAAGGAGACATTTTTCACATATTGAAAATAAGATTTGATTGAGTGCCTGCAAGTGGCCTAGAGAAATCTCATTAAACCACTGTTTATTTTAATTCCTTATAAATGGCAGGATATTAGCCATTAATTACGAACATGAAGCCAGTTTGAAAATAAGTTTTGCAACATCTAATGCTTGCTTTTCAACCTTAATTAATGCATTGTCTTTCCTCATAGTTTTCAGTGTTAAAGCAAACAAGTACTCATGAGTTGGGTATAACTTTTCATCCTGTCCTCCTCCTCATTGTTGCCCTGTCAACATGGTTGCAAAAATCCAGATGAAAACCAGAAAATGCAGACTATTAAAGATATTTATAAGCTGCCACTATCCACAGTCATAATTACATTTATAAATCATGTGCCACTTTCACAGCAAAGCATGAATCTTGCACTCTCTTTTCAACTACCACCACCACAAAACAAAACAAAAATACAGTAACAGTTGGAAATGGTTTTAGCAACATTGCCATGTTCCAAAAAGCTCAAACATCTGGGTCAGTCAGCACTGTAGAAAATTGATGTATATTCTGAAACATAAATGGTTAGAAAATGAAGTTCTTGAGCATTTGTATACCACTGAAATGGTATACAAATTTGAGTGTGTCAAGGAAGATAGGCGGATTTTTATTCAGATGATGACTTGTAATTATTTGACAGCAGCTGTTGGGAGGCGGTGCTGGGAGGATTCTGATGTTGGACCCAGCCACCATCATGGGAGAGCAGGGGTGGGTTAGCAATGCCGGTTACATGAGGGATTCAGAAAGAAATGCTACAAAAGTCCAACTGTGTCATCACCTCTTGCTCCTGAAGTGAGTCAGGGTGCTGTGGTAACGTTCCCCAATGACAGGCAGAGGGAGAATTAATGTGACAGGCCAGTGAACTCAGTTCCATTTCCCGAGAGCCATCTCTAGCTTAGAAAACAACCAAACACTTCAGAGGTCCAGGGTTGTCTGATCTCAAATATTCATAATATGAATACTTAGGCGGCACTTCCTTACTGTTCTCTAAGTGCCTCAGTGTGTCTGCTCCTTCCAATGACCATGCAAAATAGTCATCACTGTCCTTTTGTTGAATGCACCAAACTTCAGCCTTTATGGAGGAGAAAGTGCCTCTTTGGAAGCCATAGCGGTGGCACTAGGATTCAGAGGCAGGTGCACCTGACTTCAGAAATCTAAACTCAATCTGGGAACCTAACAGCCTCTTGCTGTGGGATTCTGATTCCTGTGGACTTACTGCCCTGTCACTCTCCTGTTTGGGAAGCGTGGTCTGAGCACATCCCTTCTGGCCTTTCATTAACTATTCAGGGAGTTTGTGTTGCTTTTCAGTCAACAGAGGTGGAAGATGATTCCATTCCCTCCCCCACTACCCTCCTCTGTATTCAAGGAACAGCCTAAGGCTGGCCCGCTGGCTCTGTGGAATCTGTTTTCAATCTATTCCAGCCTTGTCTAGAATTCTCAGGGAACACCTGAGCCACAATCAGGACTTAAAGGAAGCTTGGTGGGTCTCTTCACAGTTGATGCCATTATAATGTGAAAAGATCCTACCTGGGAGCCCAGAGTAGGTGAATAATAATGCTATCAGCATTTTCTATATAACAAAATGCCTTTCTCAAGAAATGTATTACTTACCTTGTAGGTAGGGAGTTGTCTCAGAACCCAATCAGGTTAGTCACTGGCCCATGACTGTCTCATTTTTAATAAATAATAATTTTCTCAATTCAGTGCCAGCCAGCTCATCTGCTTTCAAAAGATAGGCTGTGACTACTTTGTATTTCTTGTATTAATAACCCTCAGCATCAGAGGATTAACTCCTGATGTGCTGACAGTCAACTACTGGGCCCTTGGAGGTCTGCTTCTTACCCAATAGGCTGTGCGTATCTTGGAATGAGAAGCAGGGTCTTGCATTAGCTGACTGAGCTGCAGTCCACCCTCCATCCTTGATCATTTGTATTAAATGAGAGACAAGAAAGAGATTTCAAAACCACCATATCACTCATGCATTCCTTGTGTCTATCTGTTCAAAGAGCACCTGCTCGGGGCCACGCATGGTGTCGGTCAGTCTGACTTAGTCAGGTAGGCATAAAAAAGATGACCCCAAATACAGAGAAAGGAGAAAATTAAAAGCACCTTCATTGGTGAAGCATGGAGGTTATGAACACAGACCTTGCAGTCACACATCACCATTCAAGTCCCACCTTGCCCCTTAGCAGATGACTGGCTTGGTTCTGAGCCTGATTGCTCATAGTTGTCACATCCCTGATAAATGTCTGCTCACACAGTTGGCACCTCGGAAGTGGAACTGCTGGATCCAAGGGGCAGTTTCTTGGCTATTTGGAGTAATGTTACATTTGAGAGCTGTGGTTTGCAAGCTCTGATCCCTGGGCTAAATCCAGCCTGCCACTTGTTTGCAGAAAACTTGCAAACTAAGAATTGAGTTACCTTTCAAATGGTTGCATTTGAAGTGCTCACGTAAATGGCTAGGTAATATCCTCAATTGTGCCTGTTGACCCTCAAAGCCTAAAATATTTACTAACTGGCCCTTTAAGAAGAAGTTTGCTGAGATCAGCTCTGAAATAATCCAAGCCACATATATAATTTAAAATTTTCTGGTAGCCAAGCTAAAAGACATAAAATGAGACAGGTGACATTGATTGTATATTTTCTTTAACTCAATATCCACAGTGATATCTTTTCAACATACAGTTAATATAAAAATTATTAATGAAATATTTTATTTCATTTCATTTTTTTCATATCACGTCTTTAAAATCCAGTGTGCATTTTGCACTTAGCAGTACCTTTGAATTTGGACTCACTGCATTTTAGGTGTAGAATAGGTACATGTGGTCTGGTGGCTGCCTTACTGGGCAGTGGCAGCTCTAGGAAGTTTGAACCAATTTATGCTCCTTCTGACATTCACAGAGAATGCTCTATGTAAAATCTCGGTCTCTTTTTCCTTTTCAAAATCATAGAGTACCTTGAATTCCAAAGCCTCCCCAATTTCAGAGGCAGAGACTAAATTCCAAAGCCTCCCCAATTTCAGATGCAGAGACTAAATTCCAAGCTGCAATTGTGATCCCCATCCAGCAAATGTGCTGTTATGTGCTTCCCAGGGAAAGTCACTGTGTCCCTTGAATGGATAAAATGCTCTTCTTTCCAGCCTGACCCTTGCTCAATCATTTCCAGTTCCATTGCTGGTTATTTAACTGACCAGGGGTAGCAGTAGCTATGTATAGCAGCATACTGGCAGGGCTGACCAGTGGCCTCCATGCTCCCTGGTCTTCAGAGAAGTTTCCTTAGGCTTGAAAACCTCAACTCACATGTAGGAGAACTGTCCTGCTGTGATGCCTGCCTGCCTGCCCCCTCCAGCAGACCTAGGACATTTAATTCTCTGCCAGAGTCTCATCAGCTCCATGACAATAAAATGGATATATGTCATAGTCATCCCAGGAAGTCACCTCTGCAAATACCCCAGGAAATCACAGCTTTAGGCCTTTGAGCCTCTGTGTATGGCAAAGCCTCATGGGCTCTGGCCCTAAGCATGCATCAAAATTTGCCATGATTCACTCACAGCATGGGTCATGGGTCTTTGCTAAAATGTTTGAAATGCGTTCTTCCTGGGTCACTTTTCAGGGCCTTCGGTGTGAATATGCAGTTTGCATGTGAAAGATGCATTTATTAAATGATTGAATGGTGAATTATTTCCAATTGTGGTGCTCAAACTTGGACGTTGGAATCACCTGGAGGGATTAATAAAAACATAAATTTCGGGGTTTAACCTTCAGAGTTTCTGAGTCTGTGGGTCTGAAAATCTACATTTCTAACAAGCGTCCAGAAAGCTGCAGGACAGAGACCATATTATACAACTTAGCCCCGCCTTATCCTCTTCTGGTTCTGACTGATTCATTATCCACCCTCCCACCCATCTTCCTACCTCTGAACTTCCCTAGTGCAAACCTTCTCAGATAAGTTATCCAACTCAGAGTTTATCCAACTTAAATATTTTATATGATTTTTAATAGAACACATTTTCTTTCATTTTCACTAACTTTCATTTAAATCACTTTACAAGTTTGCACAAAGATATTTAGAAAGGAAATCTTCTATTATTTCCATAAATAGAAAATCAGTATTGCTTACTATAAATAGGTGATAAGCATTAACATAAGACATAATTATTAGCATTAAAAATGTGCATCTGAGTATATTGCTTAAGATTATTATACACATACCATAGTGGTATATGTAAGTCACTTTGAGAAATATTGATGAGAAAAGAGGTCAGGCCTAGAGAGATTTTTATTTTCAAAAGAACACAAATATGGTCTAGAATAATGGAAATAATAGCATCTTGGCAATTTCTGCTGCTGCCTTTGAGCAGCAGACATCACAGGCCATTATGAGCTCACTAATGCCCAGCTCCTGCATTTCATAAAGCACCTGGGCTCAGCGTAGTAGGGGCCTACACAATTCAGACTGCTTTGCGAGCAGACCCGCAGAATTCAATTCAGCCAATAAAGTCATTCTAATTTGCATTTTCATAACCCGCCCTTTCGTTCTCCAAGTGTGACTTTCATTTTTAGGACAAAATTATTCAGTCAATGGATATGCACTCCCTTTAGAGGGATATTTATCACCCTTGAAGAATCTTATTGCCAAATCTTAATAGTCTTTCTTATAACAAAGATTCAAATTCACTATCAAGATTAAGAGGTGGAGCTTGAATGAGCTTTGCTGGAGCGTCTCATGATAAAATAGATTAAAGTCTTAAAATGGGCAACCCATGGAGGTGGAAGCCAAACAAGTATGCAAAGAAGTATCCTTGCATTTCTCCAGGCTGCATGGGGGAGCCCAGAGGGTGAGTTCTAGGCCTGGAAGTTAGACCATGTGGATTGTTTGTCAGGCTCCTCTGAGTGACCTCAGGTGAGGGGCTCTAACTGAGTCTTACTTTCTCCATCTGTAAAAGAGTGGTATTAAGGATGGGGAGAGAGGTTGCCTACTTCGGAAACTTGTTCTGAGGATTGCACGCATGAAAAACTCCACGTAAAGTGCTTCCCGTGGCTTCTAGCACAGAGTAGATAAGTAAAATAAGACATATGGTCTGTGTTGAGTCCCCTAGACCTCTGCCAGGGATGGTGGTTCCATAGGGGGACTCATGGCTGTGACTTGTCACTGTGAAAGGATGTGAAGCAACATGGGAAGTTCTGAGTATTTCCTGTAGGGGCAGGTCTACTAGTGACGAATTTCCTCATTGGTTCGCTTGTCTGGAAAAGTCTTTATTTCTCCATCATTCATGCAACTTCATCTTGCACGATATAAGATTCTTGGCTGGCAGCTGTTCTGTCTGTGGGTAAAGTCTGGAGGAAACCAGCCACAAGCTTCCCAAGGTCCCATCCCAGTGGGGTCACACGGAATGTGCTTAATTCCCCCAGGAATAACTACGACAACGTGTGTGAAATGTTGTCTACTTGGGCAGCTCACTAGACTCTGTGCCCTGGATTTTTATTGGAGGTTGGTCACTTAAGCACCATCTGCCTGACACATGGTGGCATTTCTGACTCCCAGAAGGAAAACAGGTGTTGGGCATAAACCAAACGCACAAACATTAAGCACATATTCTTATCAGTTAGAATGGTGGAAATTCTTCTGGAATCCAAGTTCTCAGATGGCAGCTAGGGACCAATACTGCAAGCCAATGCTACAGTCTCCCATCTGCTATGTTAGTTCTTTCTGTACAGCATCAGAAGCCACAAGGCCTCTCCTAACTCTCTGGCTTCATTCACAGTGCTGCCTGCCGGCCACCCTGACACCCCTCTCCTCACCTTGCCTACAGCAAAGCCTCATCTCTGGGCCTACTGCCACCTCTGCCTTGAATGCCCTTCCCCTGAGTTTGCCTTGACCATTTGCATCACTCTTCTCCATGGAGGTGCTTTCCTTGCCCCACCACTCGGTTCGATTTTGATAGAATTTTTGCTTAAATTATACTTTGTGCTTATTTTATGCTTGTTGCTTGCTGTCTCTTCCATTAGAAGAAGGATGTGTTTGTATGATAGAAGAATGTATCAGTCCTGTTTATTATGTTAGCACTGGGGTCTAATGTTAGGAAAGGCAGGTGGTAGGTCCTCAGTACTTCCCACAGGGATGTTGGAAATTATTATGAGGCATTTCATTGCTCTCTGTCCTAAAGTATAAAAAAAAACCCTCTACATATTTCTTGTTTGTTGAAGTATTTCCTTTGGCAGTTGAAAAAGTCTTAGAAAATATTAAAATCATAGAGAATTCACCAAAGTAATACCATGAAGATGCCAAGTGCCTATGGGCTATTCACATTTCATCTTTCCACAATTGTGCCTTCTCTGAATGAGCCTAATTCAAAACTGGCTGGTGTGTGGGAAGGCTGCTCTTTAAGAAGCCTGTGGTTTCGTATATACTCCAGGCCGTCATGGTCACCCCTGTTTCCAGCTGTGTGTCCAAGGTTCTCCCTGTAGTTCTCCAGTTCTGGGACTAATGGTACAGGTGAGCAATGTGAAGGGTTGGGCCCTCCAGGTGCACTTTCTACCTTTCTTCACTTTGCCCTGGCCTTATGTGGAGGTCCCTTGCCTTCTCTTTCCAGTGGTATAGCCCAGGAATCTATAATTTTTTTCCTAAAGGGCAGGTGATATTTTAGACTTTATAGACTGTCCACTCTCTGTGATGACTACTCAACTCTGTCATAATAGTATGACAGATAAGACAATAACAAGCTGGCAAACATGGTTGTCTTCCAATAAAACTTGATTACCAAAACAGATAGTGGGCTGGATATGGTCCATGGGCTGTGCTTTGCCATTTGGTGGGTTAGCCAGTAGGGGATTTGAGATGTGAGCTCAGAGCAAGACAGGAGAGTACGTCTCTGGAAGAGGTATCTCTCTCCTTTTACTGGGGGTCACAGGTCCTTGCAGGGAGGCCCCTCCAGGTAGCTCTGTGTGGGGTCTAGAAGTCATCCCTTCTGGCTCCTTCAGGCTTAGATTGGTAGAAGTGCTCCACTGTCATGGAGATGGTTCTCCCGGACCTTGCCTATACCTTGCTTTTCCCTGTACCCATCTCTTCTCAGAGGGCTCAATTTCAGCTTAAGTATGCCTTTGGTCTTCTGCTGAGATTAGGGCATCTGGGACTGTAGGGTTCTATGGGATGTGGGGATTTTGATACTAAAACTCTGACAGTCCCAGGCGAGCCAAGATGAGTAATCATCTAGCTGGTACCAAGCCCTCCCTCCTCCCTGTCCCTTTCCCACTGCCCCCGTGCTGGCCCGCAGTTCCTCCCACTTGGCTGACAGTCTAGCAGGCCAGCTTGCAGACATAGTGGCCAGATGGGGCCTGTGGCCCAACCCTTCACATTGCTCATCACCTCTCTTCCCTTTGCCTTGGAATAAAGTGTGTAACTTTCTAGGGAGACTTTAGTGTAGCCCCCAGCCTTATATAGAGGTTCTTCACACTGTATTTTTGCACTGTATAATTTTTGAAGATGATCTCCTCTCTAAATTTTACTTTGGTAGAAATATGCTATTTTTCCATGAGAAAAATCAGACTTACTTTGAAAGAGCAGTAGGATTAGCAGACACTTTGAAATAGTGCATTAATCCTGCTTGGATTGAAAATATCCAAAAGACTGACTCATGAAATTTCTGGTAATTGAACTTCTCTGGACTTAAATAAACATGTAGAAAAAAATTCCTTCAAACTATTTCAGCTCTGATGTTTGTTTATTTATTTTTTGTAGTTCAAAACCTGACAAATGTTTGCTTAGTGGGAAGAGGAGATCACTTTTCCACATTGAAATTGAATGCTTCATGATAACAGGAAGGGTTTTTGACTTAGTCTATTTCCATATATACCTTTTTTGTTTGTTTTTAGTGGAAAGATTTAAGAGGCTAGCTATGAGGCCAAGGGAAGGGAAGTCTTCAATCTGAGGAGACCAGCAACAAGCCAGCTTTATAGCTTTATCACCCTAAAACGTCTGTGCTTCAGAGTAAGTGGGCTAAGAAGGGTCTGAAAAAAAAAAAATGTTAACTTGACTATCAGAGCAGGCTGACTCAGGTCCCTGGAATCTAGAAGACAGTAACTGTGGAAGCAATTTTACAAAGGAGATTCTGGGGACATTTTTATGGTGGTGGAAATTTCGCTGTAACACAAATGACTTTCCTGCAACCCATTCAAGGGAGACTCTTTTCCTAAGTGTTTTAGTGGTTGAAACGTGGAAGCTCAGATGGTTGGGGAGGCCAGAAAGGTGGTATTATGAATGAAGAGGCCTGGGTATAAGAGAAATCTGGGTAAAAACATAAATAAAAATCAAAAATCACTTTTAAGTTGAATATAAGGCAAAAGACAGCATAGCTGGGATAATAAAAGAAAAAATAGATCATAAATTGAGCTGCAATAAACAATATAGTGCAAATGTCCTTATGATAAGATGATTTTTTTTCTGGGTATATGCAGCTCAATTTACAGTCACCAAAATATGGAAATAGCCTAAACGTCCACCTACCGAGGAGTGGATTAACAAGCTGTGATATATGTATACCATGGAATACTATGCAGCTATTAAAAGATGGAGACTTCACATCTTTTGTATTAACCTGGATTGAGTTAGTACACATTCCTCTTAGTAAAGCATCACAAGAATGGAGAAGCAAGAATCCAATGTAGTCAGTTTTAATATGAAGCCAGAAGACAGTCTAATATACTCCCACATAAGAGGAAAACTCAAATCAATTCAAGGTGGGAGACAAGGTTACACCACTGAGTGAGTTCTTCAGAACATGAATAACTGGCATCTAAAGAGGAATAATTCCAATTCCTTTTGATTCCAAGCAAACATTTGGGAAGATTGCTATCTTGACTGTGTATTAGACAGTCCGTTTTTCAAGGGAGGTCATGGTGTATGACACACCTCTTAGGGACAGGACACAATTATAAGAGGGACTTTACCTAACAAAAGCAATCAGTGTAATCTAATTCTTTGTACCCTTAATGAATCCCAAACAATTTAAAGAAAAAAGAAAAAGGTAAATAGTACTTGTTGCTGGGGATGAATCAGGACAGACATGCACTAGGGGGTCTCTGGAGACAAAAGTGCTACCCTGTCCCCTACTACAAAATGTCACTCTGGGAAAGAGAGAAGCTCTACTTTGCGTCATCCTCATCATCTGTAAAGTATTGCCCTTTCTCTTCCCAATTCCAGAGCTGCTTAGTGAAAATCCTTGATATTTAAATGTTAGCAACTTGTCTACAAACCAAAGGCCATCTAACAGAAATATTGGCCGCATAGGGCCTGCCAGCCATCATAATTTGCAGCCCCTCTGTTGGTGCATATTTGCCCTTGGAACAAAGCCTGTAGCTGGTGTGTCACTATCTAGGGAGAAGCTAGTGTGGCCCACACGTCTGCGTTCAGAACATTAGTATGGGACTACAGTCAAACTTTCAAGGTCAAATTGATTATCCTCCAGCTTAGCAAAGCAGCAGCTCCCTAATTATGTCAGAAGGCAGGATTATCTCTGATCATTTGAGCCAGAACTCTGGCTAAAACATCAAAAGCAATATTTAAATAACACACAGTCTTGAATTGAGATTCATTGCATTTTCTCTTACTATAAAACCAAATTATGGTGGCCCATTTTGCTCCATGAATAGTAGTAACTCATAGGTAGTGCTACCCTATCCTCTACTACAAAATGTCACTCTGGGAAAGAGAGAAGCTCTACTTTGTGTCACGGTGGTTCATACTCATGAAGGCCCTACAAAAATTCAAGCAAGTTCTTGACCCAAACAACCCAGAATTAGGAATTGACACATGCAGTTCTGGTCTGGGGCTGCTTGGCTCATGACAGCAAATCGTATGCATCTCTTCTGAGTATCCAACTCTGTTCAGTGATTCCACTATTACCTTGAAGTTGGCCATGATGGGAGTACGTACACCATGGAAACTGTCAAAAGTTACAAATTGAGGCATTTCTTTCTTAGAGAGCTGATGGTTAAACACTCACCAGGACTCTATTGGGCACCCTTCACTGCTGGCTGAGTACCCTCCCTCTGTTTCTTTCTTGAGACATCATATCACTCGCTATCTTTCTTTACTCTGGCAACAAGCCAGCTTTATAGCTTTATCACCCTAACTTTAAAATTAAAGTTGTTATGAAAGACAAGACATTGTTTAATCATCAGGGTGGCTCACTTTTGAGACAGCTAAATCCTTTTTAGTAGTAACTAGTAGCTTTGTGGAAGAGAAAATTCAAGAACCACTACTATTTGTAGTTCTCACTGGACATCTTTTGCTGGCTGTATCAAGGTGCACAAGCAAATTCGTGTTGTCCAGAGCAGGACTTTCTCTAGAGACTTTATTCACTTCTACCTGAGCACTGGGTTCATTATACCTTCCTTTTTGCTGTTTCCACTAGATTACTTACTTCCTTTTTAAACTTTGAATTGTGTTTTTCTTTTCTTTTCTTTCTTTTTTTTTTTTTTATATGAAAGGTCTTTATTGGTGGGGGGAGAGAGAAGAGGGGAGAGAGATAAGGAGAGAGTGGGGAAGAGACAGAGAGTAGAGAAGAGCGAGGGGGAAGATGGGAGAGAGAGAGAGAAGGAAGGCAGAAGGAGGTGAGAGAGCTGAATTGTGTTTTTCAAAAGGAGGTATTTGCATTCAGTCCTTCCTATTATGTTCTATGTTTCTTGACAATAGAGGTCTCGCCTTACTAATTTTTGTCTACTATCTTTGTATTGACACATAGTGGGTACTCAGTCAAGGTTACACCACTGAGTTCATTCTTCAGAATATGAATAATTGCCATCTAAATAGGAATGATTCCAATTCCTTTTGATTCCAAACAAACCAATTGGGAAAATTTCTATACTAACTGTGTATTAGGCAGTTTGCTTTTAAAGAAAAGATGCATATTCTTACACTCTGTCCCCGGGGAAGGCGTATTGCTTGCTGCATCACACAAACAAGTCCTTGCCTTCAACACCAATTTTTGCTTGGTTTCTTTCTTTTCTTCTGGCACTTTTTAGAGTGAGAAAGTTTAGCAGGAAAAAAAAAAACAAAAGAAACAGTTTTTAATAAGATAGACATTTAGTTCAATAGAAGAATTTTTCTAGTGTGAAAAATAAATTATAAAAAGGACTTTGCCTCTGAAAGATAATTAATAAAAAGCTTCCCATGTGATGACGAGTCTGACATCTTGTCTAATGTCTGGCAGAGAAGAAAGTGTTGAGAGTTACACAGTTGGAATAAAACGTTCCGCTTCACAGCAAGGCCAAGTACGATCTGATAATTATTTCTAAGCAAGAAAAGGTCATAGTCTAATTGTTAAATTGATGCAATGTCAGGCCTTGGATATTGAACTGTTCACCATCAGTGGGGTCTTCTTCGTTAGGCTTTCCTGATTTCACAGGTACATATTGCCAGGCATGTGCGTGGTCATAGAATTACCCCCGCTGGGTGATTTTGAACTATACTTGTATGTATAGAACTGGTCCTTTCCCTCCTGGGCTGTGGTAGATTCAGTAACGGTCCCGTAACACATTCACATCCTAATCCCCAGAATGTGCGTATGTTACCTGGATTATTCAGGTGAGCCTGATAAGATCACACTTGTCCTTATAAGAGGGAAGTAGGAAGATGCAGAGGTAGAAACAGAAAATGCCACAATGGCGGTAGAGAAGAGACAGAGAAACAGATGGGGAGATGCTGCTGACTGCAAAGATGGAGGAAGAAGACCTGGAGTTAAAAGGATGTGGGTAGCCCAGCTGGGGAGTGAAAGAAAACAGATGTCTTGAAGGAACACAGCCCTGAGGACCTATGTGGACTTTAGAACTATAAGATAATAACATATTTTTTAAGTTTCTAAAATCATGGTAGTTTGTTACAGCAGCAATGTGTAACCAGTATGCAGGACATGGTTTCCTAAAATCAGAGTCTGAGATGAGGATGGGGCACAGATCGTTTTCTTTGGGAGGAGATTTAAGAAGCACAGTGAGGGGCAGGAGGGAGAGAACCAGTATAATGAGGAATCACTAGGGTTACTGCTGCAGACAGCCAGGGGTCAGGCCACTGGTACCTCCAGAGGCACATGGACTGTCTCCCAGAGGTGTCTGTCTGGAAAAAGGCAGGTGGGGCATTTAACCAGCTGTTTTCCTATGGATTGAGGGCTGTCCCCAGGAGCATTAAATCCTCATTTTTCACCTCTGCTTGCCCTCACATTAAATGCACTCTTGTAATATAGGAGAAAGCCCCAGTGCAGAGTATGAAGATACAGAGGACACTATAAGGGGAAGGCCTGGTGCCAAAGAAACTGGATGGTGGCAACAGCTGAAAACAAAGGCTTATGGAGGTGATGGACTCCGCCGCCAGAGCTTTCCTCCATTGGGCTGAACCCTCACATTCCAGACCTGTTCATTCACTAAGTTCCTACCTGTTGTCTCTGTGGACTCAGGGTTTTGTGTGTAGATGAGACAGGGTATCCAGTGCCTAACATACAGTAGGTATCCATGATTTCCCCAGTTGAATTTCCTGGGGCTGCTAAGCGGGCTCACTCAGAAGTACCTATTATCAGGGTTCCTTTGCTTGACTTGAAGGAAGCAGGTCTCATTTGGCGTTTGGCACCATTAGCTTAATTCCTAAAATTTCATAAATAGATGCAAATACCACCAATTCTGGTCAGGCACAGCCTCTGCATTCTACTAAAGGTCAACCAGCAAGCCAAGTCTTCCTCAGTGCATTAACTGAAATTTTTACAAAATTGTATTTTTCCTTTTAAGTTTTCCAACGGAGGCTACCTGTTTAATCTTGGAATCTCAATAGTAAACAGTTAATTCCATTTAAACAAAAATTGTGATTTCATTGACTAAAGAAATTAATGAAAAAATGAACACAATGACTCTGTCATAATAGTTAGTCAAAATGCCCCATAACTTGGACAATTACTAATACAAACACCACCACCATCAGTCAGCAGCCCTGACAGTGGAAGAAAGACCATATGACTCACTAAAGGCTCAGATGATTATTAGCATTTTTTAACAATAGAGCATTTTAAATTAAGTTATGCAGATTTTTTTAAAGATATCATCATATTGCACCCTTAATAGACCACAGGGTAAAAATAACTTATATGTACACAGGGAAACCAAAATATTCATGTGACTTGCTTTATTGTTATTTGCTTTATTGCAAAGTCTGGAACGGGGCCTACAATATCTCTCAGGTATAGCAGTACACACAGATTCCTTTTTATTAGTTTGAGGAAAAGATGCTGGTTAGTGTTCTATTACAAATAATGTCTAGGATGTTGGTTTCAAATTTTATATAAAAGCAACAACCGGACACACCAAACTAAAAGTATTCTCTCTGTTTACTTTCCAAGAATTAAATAATTATTTCTAAGTGTCTATTACCTTAATGGCCAAGAAGTTGGCAGGTTTTCTGTATTCTCATTTAAGGGGGTTGGACTCAGGCTCAAGGATGCCATGAGTATATACTCACAGTGAGAGCATCAATGCATGTGTATACATGTATGAACACGTGTGTCTTGGAAGTGTTATTTTTCTCTGTGCTTCCTCTATAGGTAGTTTGCCTTTATAAATCTTTCCAGGATTCTAGGTTTCTGATCCTCAGGAGGATCAAATACACTGCCATAACATTTTTATATCCGACAAGTCAGAGATAGTATCCTTTCCTCCCTGCCAATCTAAGACCCTCCAAACTGATTCTAATAGACCAACTTTGACAAGAGTAAGCCAGAGGTATTTAGTGATGAGGATAAGGTCACTGTCTGTCCACACTAATAGCCAGAGGCAGTGAGTCAATGAAAGGAAAACAAGGAGCCAGGAGACACTAGTGGGCTCGTTTGGAAAACACCATTTTTAGAGCTGGTTCAAGAGAGGATGAAATCTGAAATTGTTCACAGGCTGTTGAGATAGTTATTTGTGGCAGGAAGTCTCTTTTTATTTGTGGCTTCTTTAAAGAGACTTGTGTTAAGCTTTTCTTTATTTCCAATATTTTTCACTAGGCTCTGGGACATTCCTGTGATGTCAGTGGTAGTGAAGACCTTTCTGCCCTTGTTCTTTTTGTGTTTAGTATATAGTCAGCTGTGTCAGCGGCTGTGACAAACAACCTCAGTCTGAGTGACTGTGCACGGGTGGTGTGAATGTTCCCTTTTGGGTGGTTCCCTGGGCATTGCCTGCATGCAGTGACCTGACTTCTGGGCTTTTCCTATTGAATGACTCCACCACCTTTAGAGTCCTCTTTGCTATTTTCATGGATAGGGGACAAGAGGGTATAATGCCGGACACTTCAGGGGCCAGGACTAGAAGTGGAACATTCTCCCAGCCTCATTCTGTTGACTGACACTTAGTAGCCTCATGGCCAAAATTATTGTGATGAAGCCAGAAGCACAGGGTACAGGTCCAATTGTGGCAAGTAGCCAGAGGCTAATGGCAAGGAGGATTCTGAGCCCGAAGAGCCCATCTCCACGTTCTAAAGCAGCAGTTCTCAACCTGTGGGTCTCAACCCACAGGAACTATCTTAAAGGGTCGTGGCATTAGGAAGGTTGAGAACCACTGCTCTAAAGCATAGGTCACCAACTCAGATGCCTAAAGGGCCAGATGAGTGTTTAACTAAGTCAAGTGCTCAGGGACGGTAACGTAGTGAGTGGCGCTGACAAGGACAGCTTGCCGAGGCACACCCTGTATAACATGATAATTGATAGACCCTTGATATCCCTAGATAAGGTTAGGTTACCCTATCCCCCAAATTTTACATGTTCCCAAAGAGACCTGTATTTATCCTTTCAAGTTAAATTTTAACTTTAATTACATTATGAATTTTTTTTACATTTCATAATATTACAGGGGTTCACACATTTTGGTTATGTATTTTGCTTTTATACATTTTAAATTAAGGTTAGAAGTGTCCCCTGTACCCAGAATATATGCATTACACCCATTGGGTGTGAATTTACACTATCCCCCAAACCCCCTTCTACCTACGTTATGACTTTTTTAAATGCCTCCCTTCTAGACGATAGCAATTTTTAACTCTTGACTACTTATCTTGTTTAGCACCTTTCTTTTTTTTTTTTTGATTTTTTTTAATTGAATGGTAACTATGTACATTAATGCACTTCTGGGGTACAGTGTGAGGTTTTCACATGGAATCCGAAATACTTCCATCAAACTGATCAACACAGCCTTCATGTCATTTTCTCAGTTATTATTTTAAAACGTTCTGATTCTACTCTTAGAGAGTTTCACTTGTACCCCTGTATGATAGACCTCAAAAATGGTCCCTCCAATCCCCCTCCCTCCACCCATTCCCCCCTTTCTCCCTCCCCCCTCCCCACATTCTTAGGCTATTTGGTTATAGCTTTTGTATAAAAGGTATAAATTAGTTTCATAATAGGGGTGTGTACATTGGATACTTTTTCCTCCATTCTTGTGATACTTTGCTCAGAAGCACATTCTCCAGCTCCATCCATGTGAACATGAAGGACGTAAAGTCTCCATCCTTCTTAATGGCTGCGTAGTATTCCATGGTGTACATATACCACAGTTTGTTGATCCATTCGTGGATCGATGGGCACTTGGGCTTATTCCATGACCTGAAAATTATGAATTGGGCTGCAATGAGCATTCTGATACAAATATCTTTGTTGTAATGCAATTTTTGGTCATCTGGGAATATACCTAATAAAGGAATTGCAGGGTCAAATGGCAGGTCTATTTTTGGTTCTCTAAGTGTTCTCCAGATGTCTTTCCAAAAGGAACATATTAGTTTACATTCCCACCAGCAGTGTAGGAGAGTTCCCTTTTCTGCACATCCACACCAGCATCTTTGGTTTTGAAATTTTGTGATATGGGCTAATCTCACTGGGGTTAGATGATATCTCAAAGTAGTTTTGATTTGCATTTCTCTGATGATTAAGGATGGTGAGCATTTTTTCATATATCTGTAGGCCGTGCGCCGATCTTCTTCAGAGAAATTTC
>CAUYQV010077196.1:0-17133 GCA_963574575.1 Galagoides demidoff
TAGGGGAAAGGCGTGGTTCTCTGGAAGGGTGATGGAAGTTGGGGAAGACTTGTTTGAGTTTCAAGCAGAGAAGTGACATGCCAATTTGTGGTTTTAAAAGACCACTCCACTCCAGTCAAGAGGCTGTTGTCCTAGTCCATGAGAAAGGTGGGGGAGGTTTAGACTCAGGTGGTCCTAGCCATGGAAAGCACCAGAAGAATGGATAGATATCCTTAATAAAACAGGACAAAACTCAGAGATTGACACTGATTGACATACTATTTTACTTGTTTTTTTATGTCAAAATATTAAGGGGGTACAAATGTTTTTGTTATATGGATACCTTTTATTTTAGTGTGCCCATCCCCAGAATAGTGTTCACCGCCCCCTTCTTGTTTTTCAAAGACCTTTACCTCTCTTTGTGCCTGTGTGTGTACCCATTGACTGGTTCCCAATTGTTAGAATGTACATGTGGTGCTTGTTTTTCCATTTCTGAGATACTTCACTTAGGATAATGGCCTCTGCTTCCATCTAAGTTGCTGGAAAAGGCATTAGTTCATTCATTTTATGGCCAAGTAGTAGTATTCCATGGTATATATAGACCACGTTTTCTTAATCCACCCTTAACTCCATTATAAATTGTGTTGCAATAAACATTTGAGTGGGTTTTTTGTTTGTTTGTTTGTTTGTTTGTGAATACAGAGTCTCACTTTGTCACCCTGGGAAGAGTATCATGGTGTCATCATAGCTTATGGCAACCTCAAATTCTAGGGCTCAAGTGATCCTCTGGCCTCAGCTTCCCTAGTAGCTGGGACTACAGGTGCCTGCCACAATGCCCAGCTAGCGGTTTTTTTTTTTTTTTTAGAGACGGGGGTCTTGCTCTTGCTTAGGCTGGTCTTGAACTCTTGAGCTCAAGCAATCCACCCTACCTTGGCCTCCCAGAGTGCTAGGATTACAGGCACCCTGCCTGCAGGTGTCTTTTTGATAAAATGGCCTCTTTTCCTTTGGGTAGATACCCAATAGTGGAATTGCTGATTGAATGGTAAGTCTACATTTATTTCTTTGAGGATTCACCATACTTTCTTCCATAGAGGTGGTCCTAATTTGCAGTCCCACCAACAGTATATGCATATAAGCATTCCTTTCTCTCTACATCCATGCCAGTGTCTATTGTTTTTAAACTTTTTAATAATGACTGTTTTGACAGGTGGTATCTCATTATAGTTTTGATTTGCATTTCTCTGATTTGCACTCTTTGAATTTAGTAGTTTTATCAGTTTTTAGTTTTTCTTACTGTACCAACCCCTACCCTTCCCCCAGCCTCCACTGCTGCTTGTTAGTCTTTGTAAGGATGTCACAAGACACTGATCACACCTTGCTGGTCCAGATGCACTAGACTATGACATTTCTTTGATCTACCAATCTAGTTTGCTCTCAGTAAGGGAATGAGAATAGTCTGGAAGAACCTGTTTGTTTTTATTAACCTGTGCTGACTCTAAGTGATCTTTGTTTCCCTTTCCCTTTCCAAGGGCTAAAACTGATTTCTCTTAATCAAGTGGCAAAAACCCAACTCAAAGTGGCTTAGGCCAAAAATGGGATGCGGAATGGAAATGTCAAAAAAGAGAGAGAGCACTCAAGTAAAAAAAGAGAGAGAGAGAGAATCAGTCTCCATCATGCCTCGATTGAGTAATACGGTATCATCAGGGCTCAATCTCTCTCCTAGTCTCTCAGTTCTATTTCTGTGGTGTTAGCAGCATTCTTAGGCAGGCTCTGCTGCATAGTTCTTATTACTTATTATTGTCATGATTAGCTGTTCTTGCCATCTGCTTGAATGGGATGCATCTAGATCAGCCAAGCGTCCTTAGACAACTTCTTCATACATGTGATCAATGGTATGCTACCCTTTCCAATTTAACAATAATAGTAACAAAAAAACAACAGCTACTATTATAGAGAGCTTACCATACCAGGCACTCTTTTGAACATTTCACATAGATTATTTTTTATGAAATCGCATAACAATCCTTATATAAGTATCTTGGGAGAGCCAGCCAGTTGATTGCAGAATTAGAATTTGAAAGCAATTTTATCTGGCTCCTAGGCCTGGACTCCCAATGCTCACAGTGCCTCTCACAATCAGTCTTTAGGGCTAAGAAGAGGAAGGCAAGGCCATCAAATAGTGTGCCTATTTTTTAGTTTTTCTGAACATGAATCTTAAAATATACTTGATAGTGACAGTAGGGACAGGGCTTTGGAGGTTATCCTTATAATTTTGTCAATCCCAGATCCTTCTATGTTTTAGAGTTCTGGAAGCTCTTTGTATCGGCCTCTCCCTTCTGACTATCGTACCCATCTTTATAAACCAGATTCATTAACCAGGGTCCGTATGTGGCATCTTGTTTCTATAAGTGTTTCTTCCTTTACTCTTCATCCGGGTCTTTTGCTTCCATGAAGCTTGAACTTCACTATTGATAGACTTTCATGAGCCATCCCTAGAGTCAGACTAAAGATCTTACTTGCTTTTTTCCCCCTTAGATGCTTAAACTGCTGCCCTCTAAAGCCTGAGGTGGGCAGCTGAGGAAGCTAATGAACGCTCAGCTTTTTCTGCCTGGACATTTTGTCTTCTGAAAGAACTTTCAGATGATGGTTTAATTTCCCTCAAGGATCTGCTTAGTTCTGTTCCTTCATTTATTTCTTCTAAGTGTCAGAATAAGGTTTGCACTATCATTTACTTTGTGACTTCTGTTTTGGCTTTGTTCCCTTTCTCCATCTTGAAAGGGATGAAATAACGAGGATGTCTTTAATGGTTTCTTTTTTTTCTTTAAGTTTTGTTTTTAGTTGGCACATAATAATTGTACGTAATGTTTTAACTTAGGTAGTTCTACTTTTAGTGGAGTGAAACAAGAGCAAATAGTCAGATATTTTGAGTACCCTATCCTTATTGTAGAGCCATTTTTCTCTTGATCTTTGTATTCTCAGAATCCAGCAAAATGCTTGGCATGTTATAGCTTGTCCAAATACTCATTGAATGAATGTGTGAATGCCCAAATCCCTTTGTGCCAGGGAGGACAGAAGAGACAGAAGAGAATTAACTGAGTTTAACCTACCTTAGAGTCAGAAGCAATAACTTAGAGTAGAAGTATTAAGTAGAGAACATTCAGTAATTTTTTTTTTTTTTGAGACAGAGTCTCATTCTGTCACCTTTCATAGAGTGCTATGATGTCATAGCTCACAGCAACCTTAAACTCTTGGGCTTAAATGATCCTCTTTGCCTAAGCCTCCCAAGTAGCTGGGACTACAGGCACCTGCCACAACACCCTGGCTATTTTTAGAGGCAGGGTCTCACTTTTGCTCGGGCTGGCCTTGAACTCCTGAGATCAAGCAATTCACCCACTGCAGCATTCCAGAGTGATGGGTGAGCCACCATGCTCCCTGTCTCAGTGGTATTATTTATTTTATTTATTTTTTGAGACAGAGTCTTACTTTGTCACTCTTAGTAGAGTGCCATGGTGTCATAGCCCACAGCAACCTCAAACTCTTGAGCTCAATTGATTTCTTGCCCCAACCTCCCAAATAGCTGGGACTACAGGTAGCCACCACAACACCTGGCTAGTTTTTCTGTTTTTAGTAGAGACAGAGTCTCACTCTTGCTCAGGCTGCTCTTGAACTCATGAGCTTGGCCTCCCAGAGTGCTAGGAGTATAGGCATGAACTACCATGCCCGGCTCAATGATATTTTTTAGCACCACCTATGTGCCAGAGTGATTTTTGTTCTTAGTTGCCTATCACAAGGCATGAAGGAGACCTCAGGAATGAGCATGGACTGAACTGTGCAGATTCTTTTTCTGGTGCTGTCTAGGCACCTGACTTGCCTTAAGGAAAGCCACATTTTCTTCAGTGTGTTCTCTGAGCCAAGCCTCCTTATCAGATCAGGCAAGGAAATGGAATGAGGGCAACTAGCCTGCTCTCCCAGACTTGTAAACTGTATTTGTCCTGAGAATATTACAAAGATAGTGAATAACTTCAGCTCTATAGCCAGTCCTTGACTTAGGGTTTTTCAACTTTAAGATGATGTGAAAGTAACATTCATTCATACAACCATTCTGTTTTTTACTTTCAGTACAATAGTCACATTACACGAGATATTCAACACTTTACTATTATAAAATAGGCTTCATGTTATATGCTTTTGCCCAACTGGGTGCTAATATAAGTGTCCTGAGCATGTTTAAGGTAAGAGAAGCTAAGCCTTTATGTTCAGTAGATTAGGCGTCTAAAATTTTTACTAACAACTAAACTTTTTACTTACAACAAAATTTTCAACTTACAATGGGTTTATCAGGATATAACCTCATTGTAAACCAAGAAGCATCTATATAATATTTTGTTTTTAAATTTTTATTATAAAATAATTATAGATTAGCATGAGGTTGCAAGATAGTATAGAGAGTCCTGTGGACCCTCCCCCAGACTCCTCCAGTGGTTACAGCTTAATAAATACTATACAATGTCAAAACCAGGAAATAAGCATTGGAATAATGTATGTGTATGATTGGTATATCCCATTTTTATCACATGTATAGATTTGTATACCACTACCTCAGTTAAGATATGGAACTTGCTGAGTGTGCTGGCTCACACCTATAATCCCAGCACTTTGGAGGCCCTCCCACAGGTGGGAGGATTGCTTAAGGCCAAGGGTTCGAGACCAGCCTGGGCAATATAACAAGATTCCATCTCTACAAAATATAAGAAAAATTTGCCAGGTCTGGTGGCATGCTTTTGTAGTCCCAGCTACCAGTACTCAGGTGGCTGAGGCAGGGGGATTCCTTGAGCCCAGGAGTCTGAGGCTGCAGTGAGCTATGGTGATGCCACTGTACTGCAGCCTGGGTAACAGAGAAAGACTCTATCTCAAAAAAAAAAAAAAAAAAGGAAAGGAAGGAAGGAAAGAAATCTCTTACTATTTCTTTACAGTCCCACCCACCCCTCCTCTCCATCCACATCCCTAGCCAGGCAGCCACTAATCTGTTTTCTATCTCTATAATTTCTGTTATTAAATGGAATCACACAGTACATAACCTTTGAGAATGTTTCTCTTTTCCACATATTTTTTCCAGCATCATTCCCTTGAGAGTCATCCAAAATTACTGCTGTATATCAAGAGTTCATTCCTTTTTATTTCTGAATATTTGGTGGTAAGGCTATACCATAGTGTTTTTTAACCATTCATCTATTAAAACAGTGGTCCCCAGAGTTTTTGGCATGAGGGACCAATATCATGGAAGACAGTTTTTCCACTGGCCAAGGGTGTATTGTGGGGATTATTTGGGGATGATACAAGCATGTGACACCTCCCCCTCAGATCATCAGGGATTAGATTCTCCTAAGGAGCACAATCCAGATCCCTCGCACGCACAGTTTAGGTAGAGTTCACACTCCCATGAGAATCTAATGCCACCACTTATCTGACTGGAGATGGCACTCAGGCAGTGATATGAGTGACGGGGAGCAGCCGTAAATACAGGTGAAGCTTTCCTCACTTGCCCATGGCTCACCTGTTGTGCAGCCCAGTTCCTAAGAGGCCATGGCCTGCAGGTTGGGGAGTACAGAGTTAAAAGACATTTTTGTTGTTGTTAGTTTTTGAATATTACAAATAAAGCTTCTATGAATATTCACATACAGGTTTTTGTGTGAACAAAGTTTCCTCTCTTGGGTAGATGCCCAGGGGTACAATCACTGAGTTGTATGTAAGTTGTTTTTTAAAATACTGACAAATGATTTTCCAGAATGTCTGTCCTACTTTACATTCCCACCAGAGAGATCCAATTTCTCTACATCCTTGCCAGAATATTATATAATATCGGTGGTAACAGATTTGTCGAGATAATTCATATCACATAATTGCCCACTTAAAGTGTACAAATCAATCTTTTTTTTTGGCCAGGTCTGGGTTTGAACCCACCACCTCCGGCATATGGGGCTGGCACCCTACCCTTTTGAGCCACAGGCAGGCACAGCCCTAGAAATCAATCGTTTTTAGTATATTCATAGACTTGTGCCACCATCATCACAATCAGTTTAGAACATTTTCCTCATTTCCCTAAGAAACCCTGTACCCTTCAGCCCCACACTTCAATTCCCTACCCTTTTGCACCTAGGCTACAACTATACTACTTTCTATCTCTATATTTACCTATTCTGGAAATTTCATATAAGTAGAATCATAAAAATATGTGGTCCTTTGTGACTTTTTGATTGATCATGATGTTTTTCAGATTCATTCATGTTGTGGTACAGTTGACCCTTGAACGGCATGGGGGTTGAGCTGTTGACCTTCCACGTGTAAGTTTTGACTTCCCCAGATTTAACCACTAATAGCCTGATGTTTCCTGGATACCTTACTGATAACATAAATAGTAGATTAATGCACACACTGGGGTATGACAGGTATGTGTCATACACTGTATTCTTACAATAAAGTAAACTAGAAAAAAGAAATATTACTAAGAAAATCATAAGGAAGAGAAAATATATTTAGTGTTTATTAAGTGGAAGTGGCTCATCATAAAGGTCTTCGTCCTTGCCATCTGCATGTTGAGAGGCTAAGGAAGAGGAGGGAGTAGTCTTGTCTCAGGGGTGGCAGAGGTAGAAAAAATCTGCATGTAAGTAGACCAGTGAAGTTCAAACCTGTGTTGTTCATGGCTCAATTGTACTTCATTCATTTTTTGTTTTTGTTTTTTTGAGACAGGGACTTTCTCTGTAGCCTGGGCTGGAGTGCTATGGTATCGTCATAGCTCACAGCAACTTCAAACTCTTGGTCTCAAGCGATCCTCCTGCCTCAGCCTCTTGAACAGCTAGGATTACAGGCAGGCATCACCACACCTGGCTAATTTTTTTTTTGGTAGAGACAAGATCTTGCTTAGGCTGGCATTGAACTCCTGGCCTTAAGAGATCCTCCCTCCTCAGCCTCCAAAAGTACTAGGATTACAGGTGTGCCTGACTCTTCATTCTTTTTAATTGCCATGTAATATATGATTTTTTTCTTTTTGAAATTTGGGCGGCCTCTGTGGCTCAGTGAATAGGGCACTGGCCCCATATACTGAAGGTGGCGGGTTCAAACCCAGCCCTGGCCAAACTGTAACAAAAAATAGCCGGGTGTTGTGGTGGTTGCTTATAGTCCCAGCTACTCAGGAGGCTGAGGCAAGAGGATTGCCTAAGCCCAAGAGCTGGAGGTTGCTGGGAGCTGTGATGCCATGGCACTCCACTGAGGGTGACAAAGTAAGACTCTGTCTCTAAAAAAATAAAATAAAATAAAATATATTAGTAAGCTCAGTGTGATGTTGTACTGTAATCAGAGCTATAATGGGAGGATCTCTTGAGCCCAGCCTGACTAGCCTGGGTAACATAGTGAGATCTTATCTAAAAAAAGTTTTTAATAAGTAGTTTATTTTTTTCATACTATTTTAAAAATTGCTTTGTGACTATGTATACTTTTGTAGCACATGTGATATTTGTAGACCTGTATACAAGGTGTAATGATCAAATCAAGTTATGATATTTTTAAAGGAATAAAATGTATTTCTTTTTGTTACACAGGCTTTAAACTAAGGGATAACAAAATGCTGTTATAGAGAGGTTTTGCAGCCTGCTTGATTGCAATTAACCTAAGTGCAAATTAATGCTATTGTAAGTTTTTAGCAGTTCTCTGTAAAATATTACTTATGATTTTGTTTATCTAGCAATAGTTCTGAGTTGTGGAACCTGAATAGCCTTCCTGAAGTTCTATAGGGATCCTTCTAGGGAAGCTGTCCACAAGGTAGGAAATATTGTGACTCAGGCCAGGGACAAAAGAATAGACAGCAGGAAGAGCTTAGGAGCTAGAATAGAGCGGTGCATCAGATAGATTTGTCCCAGGATTTGTCTGAGCCCTTTGCCTCCTGAGCAACCCTGCCCTCCCCAGACACCTCTCTGATCCATAGTTTGGTGCTTATGGCCCAAAATAGAAACTTCAGCAACTACTAATGCATTCATAAGAACTATTTATTTAGCAAATGTGTATTTTTAAATTAATTTTAAAAATTTAAATGTTTTTATTTTTTAGGCCAGGCATGTAGGCTCACATCTGTAATCCAAGCACTCTTACAGGCCAAGGTGGGTGGATTGCTTGAGCTCACAAGTTCAAGACCAGCCTGAGCAAGAGCAAGACCCTGTCTCTACTAAAAATAGAAAAACTGAGGCAAGGGGATCACGTGAGCCCGAGAGTTGGAGATTGTTGTGAGCTGTAATGAGGCCATGGCACTCTACCCAGGGTAACAGCTTGAGGACTCTGTTTCAGAAAAAAAAAATAGTTTTTAGTTTTTAATTTATTTTAGACAACAGAGTCTTGTTCTGTTGCCCAGCCTGGAGTGCAGGGGTGAAATTGGAGCTCAGTGAAATCTTAAACTCCTGGACTGAAGTGATTCTCTTGTCTCAGCCTCTCCAGTAGCTAGGACAACAGGCATGTGCCACCATGCCTGGCTAATTTTTTTTTTCTTTTTGTGGAGAGGGGGGGTCTCCCTTTGTTGGCTAGGCTAGTTTTGAACCCCTAGGCTCTGGTAATCTACCTGCCTCAGCCTCCTGTGCAGCTGGAACTATAGGAGTATAACACCAACTAATTTTTTCTGATTTTTTTTTTTTTTTAAGATGTTGCTCAGGCTGAGCTGGAACCTCAAGTGATCTTCCCACCTCATTCTCCCAAAGTGCTGAGATTATAGACAGGCGTGAGCCACCACACTGGGCTGAAAATATGTATTAATCATTGGTATTGTGAGGTACAGAGGAGGACAGAATATGAACAGGTATACATCTTGCCTCTAGGAACTTAGTGTCTAGCCAAGACAATAAGCATAGCCACAAATAACCCGAGTATAAGGTTGCATGGGATGTGTGCCACTTTAAATATTATGAGGTATTTTAACCATCCAGAAAATAACAAAGAACAATGTAACAAATACCCATGTACTTGCCTCCTAGCTTTGTTTCATTTTAACATTTTTGGCATAGTTTTTGCTTCAGTTTTTGAAACAAATAAAACATCTCAGATACTCAGCAATAAAAAGGAAAGAACTACAGTCATTGAAATACACAGCTTACATGAGTCTCCAAGGAATTATAGTGAATGGATAAAGCTAGTTCTAAAAGGTTATACAATGTATGATTCCGTTTACCTGACATTCTTGAAATGATACAATCATAGAAGTAGAAAAAAGATATGAGCTTTTCTCAGTGGCAGTATCGTAGCCAGTGAGGTTTATCTGAGGTGCGATTATTACTAATTGAAAACTTTTCCCAATATCCCGCCATGACAACTTGAAATATAATGAGCACTGGCAATTTTTGACATTCTCCATGGAGATTAAATAAAAAAGGGGAAGAAAAAGAAAAAAAAAGATTCATGGTTGTCAAGGTTAAGGATGGGTTGGGGGCTGGAGTGAAAAGGCTGGAGAGGCAACATGAGGGATATGATGGAATTGTCTGTGTCTTGGCTGTATCAAGGTCAAGGTACTGTTTGTGATATTGTACTATAGTTTTGCAAGTGTTGCCCTGTAGAAAACTGGGCAAAGGGTGCATGGAATTTCTCTGTGTATTTCTTATGACTGCATGTAAATCTATAATGATCTCAAAATAAAAAAGTTCAATTAAAGGAAGTCTCAAATAACATTAGGATTCCCTTGATATTCTCTTCCATTCCTCTGCTTTCCTTTCTATAGGTTACTACTATCCTGAATTTATTGCTTTTCATTTTCTTGAAAATTTTGATACCTGTGTTACATATATATGTATCACTAAACAATAGCCAGCATTGTTTTATATAGTTTAAACTTTAAAAATAGTATCATACCCTAGATAGCCTTCTAAGTTTTGCTTTTGTTCCCCTTCATAATAATATTTGTGGGAATATTCATGTTGATACATGCATATATAGTTTTTTCATTTTCACTATTCAGAATTTAGTGATATAATTGTGTGATTTTACTACAAGTTATTTATCCACTGTCCTGTTGGATAAATATGGACTATTTCTAATTTCCTGTTACTACGAACAGTGCTACTATGAATATTCTTGTCCACATTCCTTGTGTTTGTGTGGAGGAATTTCCTTTTCTTTCTCTCTTTCTTTTTTTTTTTTTTTTTTTTGAGACAGAGTTTCACTTTGTCACACTCAGTAGAGTGCCATGGCATCATAGCTCACAGCAACCCCATGGAGGAGACAAAACAGGAGTTCCAGTGTAGGCCTGGAGAAAAGCTGTCAGCCCCCTTTATGCTGGAGGATAGTCTGTGATGGGGGAAATGAGGCTGGGGCTGGACCACTGAGCAGCAGGGAGCTACTGGTCTTATAGCAGGGCATACCGTGATCACAAGCTTCATTTCAGGGAGTTTAGAAGCATGTCCAGGAAGAATGGGTGTGGTGCCATCAGGACAGAGAGGGGTCTGGATTAGGAAAGATGATCCTAGAGCCTGTGGAAATAGCTCAGATGTAGAGTAGTACAGCCCCTAAATGGGGTGGGGAGGTATGAAAGAAGGGACCACTGGGGGAGAGGGTGAAAGAGACTTAATGTGAGCTAGATAAAGAAATCTGGCTAAGAGCTGGAGAGGAAATAGAAGAAAAGCCAGGCGAGCACATTGAGTTCTGGGAAATGAATTATCTGAGCTGTTGTCTACCTTTGAATATTGGTCAGCTACTGCCCACAACGCTAATCACAGATCATCTTCACTCTAGTTCCAGGTAAAGATGTTTTTAGGCCTCCTGGTGGATAGTTGTTTTTAAATTGAAGACAGCATGTTCCAGTAGTGCCCCTGGAAGTCAGTTGGGATGTTTTTGCTTTTCCCAGAGCCGTCTGCCATGGCCGATCATGGGGCAGCTGAGCCGTCCTCCAAGTCGGGGAGTCCAGACGAGGAAGGTCAGGTCTCTGAGGACCGATCATTGCTTCATCAGAAACTGGCTGTGAAGGAGCTCATGGACACTGAGGTCTCCTACTTGCACATGCTCCGGCTCTGTGCCGACATCAGGAGCCGCCTCCAGCAGGTATTTGGAGGGATCACACATAGCTTGTCTTTTTGGGAGGAGCAAACGTGGGTTCTAGCTGCTGAGACCTCACATCTGTTCCTGGGGCAGGCTAGATGGAAAGGAAGCATGGTGGATGTGGAATCAGACAGGCCCGGATGTAAGTCCCAGGACGTCTATTTATTGGCCATGTGGCCTTTAGGGTTTTAATGGCTTAGAATGCTAGTGTCTCCTCTGCTAAATGGGGAGAGGAATAATCACATCCGAGAATTAAGTACGCTAATGGGCAAGCCCTTTTCATGTTTAGAATAGACTGCTTAAACTGACCTACATTCTAATGGTCTCATTTGCCAGGTGGCAACATGGAGAAATTAATACTATATGGAATTCCATTATGGTGTTCATTTTTTATATCTTTTTTTTACTGGTTTCAGAAATAATACAGGCTCTTGCTATAAAATTTCATCACTTAGCATGTGAGCTCCTTAAGGGCAAATGTTCTACTTAGTTTACTATACAGCATGTTCCCACCTTGACACATAAATAATGGACTTCCAATTAGTATTTCTTGAATGAATAAAATACTAAAATAGGTAATTTATGTATGTATGTATTTATTTTTTGAGACAGAGTTTCACTTATTAACCCTCAGTAGAGTGCTGTGAAGTCACAGCTCACAGCAACCTCCAATTCCTTGGGCTTAGGCGATTCTCTTGCCTCAGCCTCCCAAGTAGCTGGGACTATAGGCGCCTGCTACAACGCCCAGCTGTTTTTTGGTTGCAGTTAGGCAGGGGCGGGGTTTGAACCCATCACCCTCGGTATATGGGGCCTGTGCCCTAATCGCAGAGCCATAGTCACTGCCCTAAAGTAGGTAATTTAGAAGGCAAAGGACCTCTTCTTTTTCATCCTCCATAAATTAGGATTTATTTCTATAGCCATTAAACAAACATATATTGTTACTTATTTTAACAAAAGTAAGAGCATACTCAGATATTGTTCTGCAGTTAGCATTCTCCCTTGAATGTGTCCAGCATACTCATCCGTGTGCTTGCATATATATGTGTATGTGTATATGTATATGCATATGTATATGTATCCTGAACTTTTTTTGTCTTAATATCTTCTTCTTCTTTTTTTTTTTTTTATTGTTGTGGATTCATTGAGGGTACAAAGAACCAGGTTGCATTGATTGCATTTGTTAAATAAAGTCCCTCTTAAGATTGTGTCCCACCCCCAAAAGGTGTGTCACACACCATGCCCTCCCACCCCCCCTTTCCTCTCTGCTCTTTTCTTCCTTCACCCTCCTCCCTGTTTTCCTCTCTCTGCTCTTTCATTCACCCACCCCTCCCTCCTTCCCTCTCACTGCTCTCCCCTCCCCCACCTCTCTCCCTCCTTCCCTTTCTCCGCTCTCCTCTTCCCCCACCTCCCACTGTGTACTAGGTCATTAACTGTCCTTATATGAGAATTGAGTACATAGGAATCTTGCTTCTCCATTCTTGTGATTTACTAAGAATAATGTGGTCCACTTCCATCCATGCATTTTTTTTTTTTTTGAGACAGAGTCTCACTCTATGCTCTGGGTAGAGGGCTGTGGCATCACAGCTCACAGTAACCTCAAACTCTTGGGCTCAAGCAATTCCTTTGCCTCAGCCTCCTGAGTAGGCTGGGACCACAGGCACCTGTCATAACACTTTGCTAGTTTTTCTGTTTTTAGTAGAGATGGGGTCTTACTTTTGCTCAGGCTGATATGTTTTTTAACAGTGGTATAGCCTGGTTAATAGGGGCTGGAGTTTATATATTCATTTATTTTTTTGAGATAGAATCTCACTTTTTTGCCCAGGCTAGAGTGTTGTGGCATCTGCCTAGCTCATAGGAACTTCAAACTCCTGGGTTCAAGTGATCCTTAAACCTCAGCTTCCCAAGTAGTTGGGACTACAGGTGCACCCCACCATGCTCAGATAATTTTTTCTATTTTTCTATTTTTAATAGAGATAAGGTCTTGCTCTTGCTCAGACAGGTCTTGAATTTCTGAGCTCAACCAATCCTCTGCTCTCAGCCTCCCAGTGTGCTGGGCTTATAGTTGTGAGCCACTGCACCCAGCCTGGAACTGGAGTTTAGACTGTATCTTGAGGTCATAGTTGTAGGCACCAAGTATGTCAGAGCTGGAAAGAAGTCTACCTTCCCACCTTCAGATGACAGATGAGAAAACTAAGAGAAGAAAAATGGTAGCTGGCAGCAACCTAGATTAAAACCCTCGTTCAGCTTTCCTTCCATGCTGAGTACCCTATCTCTTCCTCTCTTCTTGTGGAGTAATGAAAATACCTAATTTATAAAATTCAGAAACACAGAAATGCCACTGAGACCTTGATAATGTGAGCATTCCATACTGCTCTCCCAAACTTATAATAACAGCCACTTTATCAAACTCACAGTGACTTCAAGTTTCTTTCTTCCTTCCAGCTGCCGCAGGGAGATCTAGATGTCCTGTTCTCAAACATTGATGATATCATCAAGGTGAACAGCAGATTTCTTCATGATTTGCAAGAGACAGCCTCCAAGGAAGAGGAACAAGTGTACCTAATTGGTAAGCAAAAGACTTAGAGAATTGTCAGTCTTAGACGCCTGTGGAATTGTCTTCAGCAAGTGGTCATCGTTGAATTATCTCCAGAGTTCCAGGAAAATGCAGCACAATTGGAAGTCTATTTTGGGATCTCTGAAACACAGCAGCTCAGAGCCATCAGGGACTTCAAGTTATATTTAGTCCAATCTTATCTCTTGAAAATATTCGGAGGGTAATAGGGAGTTTAATTGTGCAAAGGTTCCAGTGCAGACATGAGCCTGTACTGTTTGAAGAACAGACAGGAAGTTGATGTGGCTCCAGGAGAATTAGTGAGGGGATAAGATAGAAGAGGCAAGCAGAGACCTGATATGCAGAGCCTTACAAGCCAGGGTAGGGAGCTAGGATTTCATTCTAAGTGTGGTGAAAAGCCAATGAACAGTTTTGACATGGTCTGATTTAGGTTTTTTAAGGATCGCTTTGGCTGTTGGGGACAGCAGATTTTGATGGGGTGGTGAGAGCGGAAGCTGAAACACCAGTTGGGGGCTTTCCTGTGGCCCAGGTGAGAGAAGACGATAGCTCCCTTTTGGAAAAGGTTCAGATAACCAGAGCAGAAGAAGGGAGGATTGGGTGTAACCCTCAAACCTGTCTCCTTGTTCTACTCTGCTGCCAGGATTTCCACAGTCAGGAGTTTCCTAGTGGAGTTGAGGAGGAGGGTGAAAAGGAACCAGATTCATTACTGTGACAGAGAGGAGAAGGAGATGAGGGAACACCATCTCCTGGGGTGCAGTGGCCACCCAAGTCCCCTTGGACTTTACAGTACATTTTTTTACCCTTTCTAGACATGTTTGATGATGCTAGGGATTAAATACTACAAATACGCAAACAAATTTTTAAAAACCACTTTCAAGTGTTAAATGCTAAGCACTCTTCTCATGTACATATATGAACTTATTTCATCCTCACAATAACCCCGAGAAGTAGATCCTGTTGTCTCATTTTACAGTTGAGGAAACTGAGGCACAGAGAAAGGAGGTAACCTGCTGGAGGTCACTCAGTTAGTGGCAGAGCCAGGATTTGAACATAAGCAGTTGGCCCACAGACCTTGCAACTGCTGTGCTGAATTGCTTCCACATAGTAGAGGGTGAGATTATAGCCTGTGTATTATGTACCTTTCATCCTTTTGAAAAGTAGTTCTTTTTTTTGTTTGTTTTTGAGACAGAGTCTCACTCTGCTGCACTGGGTAGAGTGCCATAGTATCATCATAGTTCACAGCAGCCTCAAACTCTTGGGCTTAAGTGATCCTCCTGCCTCAGACTCCTGAGTAGCTGGGACTACAGGTACCCATCACCACACTCTGCTAGGTTTTCTATTTTTATAGTAGAGATGGGGTCTGACTCTTACTCAAGTTGGTTTTGAACTCCTTAGCTCAAGCAATCCACCTACCTTGGCCTTCCAGAGTGCTAGGATTACAGGTATGAGCCACCATGGCTGGCTTGAAAAATAGTTCTTTATGAAAATGCCATGTGGACTGGGTGCAGTGGCTCACACCTATAATCCTAGCACTCAGAGAGGCCAGTATGGGTGGATTGCTTGAGCTCATGAGTTTGAGACCAGCTTGAGCAAGAGATCCCATCTCTATTTTCTAAAAATAGGAAAAAAACTAGCCAGGAGATGTGGTAGGCACCTATAATCCCAGTTATAGGGGAGGTTGAGGCAAGTGGATCATTTGAGCCCAAGAGTTTGAGGTTGCTGTGAGCTATGACTCCAAGGCACTCTACCCAGGGTGACAGAGTGAGACTCTGTCTCAAAAAAAAAGGCAATGTGAATGAGTTACTATTCCCTATAAATGATAGATGATTATAAAATTAAAGAACAAGTTTTTTTAGTACCTACAGAATGTAGATGTTTTCACTTTTTGCCATTTTATCTTTATTTCTGTTAATAATTAATACTTATTTGAGTGGAAATTGATATAGCCTGAGGCTAAAGGCTTTCTAAGGGTCTGGGGACTCTGAGGTCAGGCTCTTCTGTTGCTATGTCTTCAAGGGCCCATATGGTTCTGTGTAAGGTCCTCACTTGTGAGTCTCTGCCTTCCTCTGGACCCACAGAATGGGGATGTAACATTGTCTCCTGAGCACACCTGGTGACATCTCCATTGGCTGCCCTCAGTGCTTCTCTGGTACGTTTTCCCAAGAAAATATAGGATATCCGGTTAAATTTGAATTTCAGAAAAGCAATGAATAATTTCGCAGTATGCTTGTACTATTTTTTTTTTTTTTTTTTTTTGAGAGAGAGAGAGAAAGAGTCTCACTCTGTCACCCTGAGTAGAGTGCCCTGGAGTCATACATAGTTCACAGCAACCTCAAACTCTTGGGCTCAAGCAATCCTCTTACCTCAGTATCCCAAGTAGCTGGGCCTATAAGCACCCACCACATTGCTTGGCTAGTTTTTCTATTTTTAATAGAGATGGGGTCTTCATCTTGCTTAAGGTGGAACTCCTGACCTCAAGCAATCCATCCATGTTAGCCTCCCGGAGTGCTAGGATTACAGATGTGACCCATCACACCTGGCCTGTAGTATGCTTATAATACATTTTTAATATATTTATACTACGAATTATTTATTAATTATCTGCAATTCAAATTTAACATCCTTTACTCCCCTCAACCCCAAATTTGCCAGTTTTCTGGACTTTATAGTCTTCAGAAAATACCCTCCTCATCCTTTGTCCCTTGTGGTTAGCCAAAAAGAGGCACAGATTACTCACATGGCTTTTCTTTTCCTTGGTGCAACTATGTGCGAGGTCAGGCTGCTCTGGCCCCTGTCAGCTCTCTCTTTATTCTCCTTTCAACCACCAGGCCTTGTTATGCAAGGGAAGCTCTTTACCCAGTTGGATAGCAATGACATTTAAACAATTTTTAGACCTGAAACAAGACTGTTTCTCACTGACTTTTTTCCCACCCAAATGAGTCAGATCCCCTGTTTTTATGAACCATTCAAAACACAACTTGGCATTCAGAGGGCTTCCCACCAGAAGGTCCCATGGTCTAGGGCAGCACTGTTCAATAGAAATGTAACACAAGCTGCAAATTTAATTTAAAACTTTCAAGTTGCTGGGGCAGTGCCTGTGGCTCAGTGGGTAGGGCGCTGGCCCCATATACCAAGGGTGGCAGGTTCAAACCTGGCCCCGGTCAAACTGCAACAAAAAATAGCTGGGTGTTGTGGCAGGCGCCTGTAGTCCCAGATATTCGGGAGGCTGAGGCAAGAGAATTACCTAAGCCCAAGAGCTGGAGGTTGCTGTGAGCTGTGATGCCACCGCACTCTACTGAGGGTAACAAAGTGAGACTCTCTCTCTTAAAAAAAAAAAAAAATTCTTTTTTTTAAATTTTATTCCTTTTTTTTTTTTTTTAATTGAATGGTAACTGTGTACATTGATGCACTTCGGGGGTACAGTGTGGTGTTTTCACACACAATCCGAGACACTTCCATCAAACTGGTTAACATAGCCTTCATGTAACTTTCTTAGTTATTGTGTTAAAACGTTCATATTC
>CAUYQV010077201.1:0-35312 GCA_963574575.1 Galagoides demidoff
CTACAAACGTGTACAGCCTGCGACTGTCCTGAACACTGGAGGCAATTGTAACACAATGGAAAGCATTGGTGTTGATAAGCATATCTCAGGGTAGGACAGGTGTAGTAAAAACATAGACCTGCCATTTGATCCTACAATTCCTTCATTAGGTATATTCCCAGATGACCAAAAATCACATTACAACAAAGATATTTGTACCAGAATGTTTATTGCAGCCAAATTCATAATTGCTGGGTCATGGAAGAAGCCCAAGTGCCCATCAACCCACGAATGGATCAATAAATTGTTGTATATGTATACCATGGAATACTATGCAGCCCTAAAGAAGGATGGAGCCTTTACCTCCTTCATGTTTACATGGATGGAGCTGGAACATATTCTTAGCAAAGTATCTCAAGAACGGAAGAAAAAGTATCCAATGTACTCAGCCCTACTATGAAACTAATTTATAGCTTTCATAGGAAAGCTATAACCTAATTATAGCCCAAGAATCTGGGGAAAGGGGAGAGGGAGGGGAGGGAAGGGGGGAGGATGGATGGAGGGAGGATGATTGGTGGGATCACGCCTATGGTTCATCTTATAAGGGCACATGTGAATCTTTCTAAATGTAGAATATAAAAAACTAAGAAATCTTAACTCAATAACTAGAAAATGACATGAAGGCTATGTTAACCAGTCTGATGAAAATACTTCAAATTGTGTATAAAAACAGCACGCTGTACCCCATGACTGTATTAATGTACACAGCTATGATTTAATAAAAATAAAAACAAAACATGGTATAATACACAAAAGATGGCATATCTGTACAGGGCACCTACCATGAATGAAGCTGGCGGGACTGAAGTTGCTCTGGGTGATCAGTGAGTTCGGTGAGTGAATGTGAAGGCCTGGACACTGCTGTACACTACTGGACACTTTATAAATGAACACCGTAGGCTACACTAAATTTACTACAAACATCTTTCTTTCTTTAATAATAAATTTACCTTACCTCACTATAAGATTTTACTTTTTAACTGTTTAAACTTTTGTTTAACTTTTTGACTCTTTTTTTTTTTTTGAGACAGAGTCTCACTATTTTGCCCTTGGTAGAGTGCTATAGCATCACAGCAACAGCAACCTCAAACTCTTGGGTTTAAGCAATTCTTTTGCCTCAGTCTCCCAAGTGGCTGGGACTATAGGCGCCCGCCACAATGCCCAGCTATTTTTTTTACTTCAGTTGTCGCTGTTGAGCTGGCCCAGGCTGGGTTCGAACCCCTCAGCCTTGGTGTATGTGGCCGGCAGCGTAACCACTGTGCTATAGGCACTCAGCCAACTTTTTGACTCTTATGCAGTGATACTTAGTTTAAAACACAAACACATACACTGCTATACAAAAACTATTTTCCTTTTTTATATCCTTATTCTATAAACTATTTCTATTTTTAATTTCTTTATACTTTTTAAAATTTTTAGTTAAGACCTAAGACACAAACACATATTAGCCTAGGTCAACACAGGGTCAGATCATCAGGATCACTATCTTCATCTCCATCCCTTGTCCCTCTGGAAGGTCATCGGGGCAATAACTGGAGTGGAGCTCTCATCTCCCATGGTAACGATGCCTTCTTCTAGTTACCTCCTGAAGGACCTGCCTGAGGCTATTTTACAGTTAACTTATTTTTTTTTTCAGAAATAGAAAGAGTACACTCCAAAATAACAATAAAAGGTACAGTATAGTAAACACATACTTCAGTAACATAACTGCTTATTATTATTATCAAGAATTATATACTGTACAGTAATCTAATCTCTACCTTTTTTATTTTGGGGATTCATTAAGGGTATAAAGAATTAGGTTATATGATTTCATTTGTTAGGTAAAATCCCTCTTATAATTGTGTGCCGCCCCCAAGAGGAGTGTCATACACTGTGCCCCCATCCCCCTCCCTCTTCCCTCATTCCCTTCCCCCTACCTTGTATTAGATCATCTACTGCCTTCATATTAGAATTGAGTACATTGGACTCTTGCTTCTCCATTCTTGTGATGCTTTACCAAGAAGAATGCATTCTACCTCAATACAAAATTCTACCCCAATCCAGGTTGATACAAAAGATGTAAAGTCTCCATCTTTTTAATGGCTGAATAATATTCCATGGCATACATATACCACAGCTTGTTAATCAATTCCTGCTTTGGGGGACATTTAGGTTGTTTCCACATTTTGGCGATTGTAAATTGAGCTGTGATAAACAGTCTAGTACAAACATCCTTATGATAAAAGGATTTTTTTTCTTCTGGGTAGATGCCTAGTAATTGCAGCATCAAATGGAAGGCCTAATCTGAGTTCTTTGAGGATTCTTCCCTCCAAAAAGGTTGTATTAGTTTTCAGTTCCACCAGCAGTGTAAAAGTGTTCCCTTCTCTCCACATCTATGCCAGCATCTGCAGCTTTGGGACTTTGTGATGTGGGCTGTTCTTACTGGGGTTAGGTGATATCTCAGGGTCATTTTTTATTTGCATTTCTCTGATGATTAGGGATGATGAGCATTGTTTCATATGTTTGTTAGCCATTCATCCATTTTCCTTAGAGAAAGTTCTATTCATGTCTCTCGTCCAGTGATATATGAGATTGTTGGCTCTTTTTTTGTTGATTCATTTGAGTTCCCTGTAGATCCCAGCTATCAAGCCCTTGTCCAATTCATAATATGCAAATATATTTTCCCATTCTCAAGGTTGTCTATTTGCTTTGGTTGTTGTCACTTTAGCTGTACGGAAGCCTTTCAGTTTAATTAAGTCTCATTTATTTATTTTTGTTTTTGTTGCAATTGCCATGGAAGTCTTTTTCATAAAATCTTTCCCCAGGCCAATGTCTTCAAGTGTTTTCCCCATACATTCTTTGAGGATTTTTATTGTTTCATGCTTTAGATTTAAATGTCTAATCATCAGGATCACTATCTTCATCTCCATCCCTTGTCCCTCTGGAACAAAATAGGAGAAGGACACAGGTTGTCCTGTGCTTGTCAGTGGTGAGAGGTGCGGGTCCAGTTTCCGTCTTTTACATGTGGTTCTCCAGTTCTCCCAGCACCATTTATTGAATAGGGATTCTTTTCTCTGGTGTGTGCTGTTGTTTGGTTTAGCACAGATCAGGTGCCTGTAAGATGTTAGTTTCATCTCCTGGTTTTCTCTTCAGTTCCAAATGTCTATGTCTCTATTTTTGTGCCAATGCCATGCTGTTTGGATCACTATGGCCGTGTAGTACAGCCTTAAGCCTGGTGGAGTGATAGTCCCAGCTTTGTTTCTATTACTTCTAATCTATATTTTTATACAACCGGCAGCACAGTAGGTTTGTTTACCCCGGCATCACCATGAACACGTGAGTAATATGCTGCACTGTGACATTATCACAGCTGTGATGTCACTAGGTAATAGGAAGTTTTCAGTTTCATCATAATGTTATGGGCTCACCATCAATTGGTGAGCGATCCTCCCCTGACTGAACACTGTTGTGCAGAGCATGGATAAAGATACCCAGGCTAAAGCACTCTCCCCACTCTAACTGCCCTTTACTCCCCCATCCCTGTTTGCCACACTCAGCTTCAATCTGCATCTGAATCCAGCCACTGCCACCTATTCCTGCCTTAGCTTATATTCCCTCTGCCACTGAGTTCTCAACACACTTCTGTGTGAGGAACTGCTCTCCGTGTCTCCATCGTAGCCAGCCTGTCCGGTGGTGACAAGTGTAGTACCTACTGTTTTATTCCTGAGTAAGGCCAAGGCTTTGACTCTGATAGTTGGGGAAATTCTAACTTTGTGATTAAGAGTTCTACATTTGAGGGAAAACTGTGTCCTTCTCCTAGCTCTGTTCATGCACAGAATGTAGACAACACCACTCAACTCATGGGACTTTTGTGAAGATTAAGTTTGGGGACATAAGATGCCAAGCCCCAGGCACACGGGCAGTGCTGGGTCAGTTACACTCAACCTCCTTTTGGGTACAGCACTGAATGCTGGCCAGCAGGCAGGGAGCTTTGCCGATGACAAAGATGAACTCAGCAAGACTTAAGATTACAGGTTCACAACCCTGGATGCACAGCTAACTCACCAGAGGAGCTTTAAATATTCTGATGCTCAAGCCTCATGCCAGACCAGTTAAATCAGCATCTTTCATATCCCAAAGCACAGGAGATAAGAAACCCCGAGCTTGCTACCCTTGAGAATGGAGATGAGGAGGAGGAAGGGGAAAGCTGGCTCCAGAATTGTTTGTTTTACTATAACCACACTCAAAAAATACAAACTCCTTCTTCAGGCTCAGGGTCCATATTCAGTGGTTAAGGGCACCATTCACACACACTGAGGCTGGTGGGTTTGAAACTGCCTGGGGCCTGCTAAACAACAATGACAACTATAGAAAAAAAGAATAGCTAGGTGTAGTGGTGGACACCTGTAGTCCCAGCTATTTGGGAGGCTGAGGCAAGAGAATCATTTGAGCCCAGGAGTTTGAGGTTGCTGTGAGCTAAAACGCCATGGCACTCTACCGAGGGTGACAAAGTGAACCTGTCTCAAAAAACAAAAGAAAAAACTCCTCCAAATATATTCATTCCATGTAGGTGGTGAACATTTAAATGACCTGCATGCCATTATCGTATTTTACTGAACAAAACTGTCCATGGCTGACAGTACATCTTTGTAAGAGTTCACTGAACACAAACAGGAACATGAGTTGAAACGTTACCCTTTCCCAACTGCCCGGACATACACACACTTGCAAATCTAGAACATAGTATGTGTTAATGTTTTATTTTTCCTATAGCCTGGACACTGCAAAATACCTCCAAATAAAAGTTTCTTCTAAGCCAAAAAAAAAAAAGCTTAATGGAATAGTTCAGAAGTTAAATCATCAAATTTAACGCAAGCACAATTTAGTTATCCTTTCCTTAAAAAAGAAAAAGGGATAAAATAGTACTCTTGCAGGAAGCATAAATTGTATTTGCTAGAAGTAATAGCAATCTCTTTAGCAATATCCCCTAGGACTCACTTCAGTCTATTTTCTTAAGTGCTAGATTTTTAAGGCTCTCTTGCATACCTCTCTCTGAGACACACTGAATTGAACATTCTAAATTCTGAGCACTTAGTGGTGTAAGATTGGTTGAAGATGTACCCCTAAAGTGAATCTTTTTATTGTCATTATTGCTATGTTATTCCCTGGGGAATAAATTACTCACAAATCTATAAACTTAAAGTTTTTTCTGTTCTCATAGTTACTGGTAGATTGATTGTTGCTCAACTATATTGACTGTTGACCCCCTATCTCCATAGAAGAGGAATATTTATCTGATTTTGGACTCAGCCAAAATGTGACTTGCTTTGTCAATGGGATAGTAGCAGATATAACACAAACAAAAGCTTAAAATGTGCTTATAGAGATGTGCTTACCCTTTTGTGTCTCTAGCACCAACAAGAGAAGCGCTTAGGCCCAGAATGAGTGAACGTACAGGAACAGATATGAATCCAACACATGATGAGAACCTGGACTTAGGGAGGCCAACTAACCAGCCAAGCCCAGTCTAGATTAGCCAACTTGTACACAACCAACAAGTGTGTGGGTGAGAATATATGACTTTTATTTAAAGCTACTATGTGTTTGGGATGGTTTGTTAAACAGCAATAGCTGTCTGATACATACTACCAGACTTGGTACTGAACAAACAAAAATTTGTAGAGAAAAACTGGTTTGGGGATCCACTTCTTATGTTCAATCAAAAATGTATTTTTGAAGAGAGATACTAGAGCAAAAGATTCATTTTACCCTACAAAATAATCAAGCTATTATAATCATCATTGAATGTCTATTGTTAGTACATGAAATTAAGCAAATAATTATTTCTCTGAATATCTGTTTTACGTAGTGAAGTTTGTGTCTTTGAAGCAGCATGGAATGGTTGGCTACAGGTTCACTGTGATGAAATTATCAGTTTTGATGATAGTTGTAAAATAATATCACTATAGTTATCACCCACTGAGCACTTACTACATATACTTTGCCAATATTATCTCAAAACACTACACTAAGGTAATTGCAATTATTTATGCCCATTTTAGAAAGTTTTAGTAACCTGCTGACAGGTACCAGGCTAGAAAGCAACAAAGCTAAGATTTGTCCCACATCTTATCTACAACTATCTAGTTCAGTTCAAGAGTAAAACTCTCACTACTCCAAAAGTTAAAAAGACAAATGTGTAAGAAGAATGACACAAAAAGAATAAGGTCATTAACCTAGATCTTCCCCGGTGAAGGATAAGTCATAACATTAATCTCTCTGACAAAATGTGGCTCTCCGGTTCCCTTCTTCCACCGCTCATCTTGAGTTAATGTCTCAGGTGTAAATATTCAATGCAATTGAACAACTACTGTTTGGGCCCTAGTAGGTACCAGACCTTACGATCAGGCCGAGAGTTACAGTTAAGTGTAGGACACAGTTACTTCTTTTTAAGAGCTTTCAGTATAGTAAATAATTGATGTTGAAAATATCCTACCCCAAAATCCCAGTGTGAGCTCTAGCGTGTTCTAAATCCAGGGCGAACAGATGTTCCAACTAATGACTGCTGGGGTGGGAAGAGGGTGAGGGTTGGGGAGTTAGTTACATTTACTCACTGAGAACACTCATTCCTTTCTGAAGGCAGCCAGCAGCCAAAAAAGAAGACAAATTCTAAATTAAAGGGGAGCTCAAGCTGTGCAAGACTGCTGAGTAGAGTGAGAGCTGAAAGATAACGGCTGCCCAAATGCTGAGCTCCCGTCCACGTGCAGGAGCCAGAGGAGCAGCGCACCCAGGCCCTGTGGCTCGCCCTGAGCGTGGTTGGCCAACAATCAATTAAAGGGGAAAAGGACCGTGGTTCTGTTGAGCTTTATAAGACTTTCTCCTCTAGAAAAGGATGAACAGTTTATTAGATCTAGGTACTTTGCTTATGTGAAAAATCGAATTGAGATTCAATGTTGCTATGATGCTACTACCCACATGGGTCAAAATGTTGACTGCTACAAGACTTTAGAGATCACAGCTGATACAAACACGGGACTCTCTTTCACAAACAAGTTGAAGTTTTCCAGCCCCTCTTTTGTATATGTAGCCAAAAATGTAGCCTCAGCTGAGCTGCCTCTACGTTTCCACATCACTTAAAAAGGAAGAAAAAGGGAGTTCGCTCAAGCCATTTCACAAGCGGGATGGGAGATGTCAAAAGGTGTTTATTGAGAAGAGAAAGCATCCAGTGTTCCATAATTTTCCTTCTCAATTGAAAATAAACTGTTCCAATCCTAATTGTTTCATAAACAATTACCATCAGAGTGTATTGATATAATCCTGCAAAGAAAGCCCAGACCAAGTTATCAGACCCTGTATATAATCAAATATTGTATCTCTCCTTGCAGAAGAAAGTCAAATGTATACTAAAAATTATTTTATGCATAAATCTAATTCTCATTCCAAATGTGACATCATACCGGCAATAACACTTGCTACCTTTTTGTAAGTTATTTAACTGATGGGAATTTCAGCTTTCTTCCCCATAAAATAGGAGTAAGAAACCTACTGAAAGAATTATTGTAAGAGTTGGAAAAAAGACACATAAGGCAATTTGCAAGACAGAAAAGTCAATAAATGGTATCTGTTATCATTGATGTTATTAATACTTCTCATATTTAAAATTCTATTATTGCTTCTGTATCTTAATTATTTTTTTCCTGTTCTAATGGGATAGTCTCCTCCTGAACATGAAAGTTGGAGTGGAATTGTGCTAACTACATATTACCTTGTTGTGGGTTGTGCTACCTTTGGGTTTCTAGCAGTGCTGCTCTTACCTATGATGCTACAAGTATAAGTAACTGGAGTGCACAACCTGAGCCCCTTCTAACTCCCAAGTTTGTGGGGCCTTCCTAGTACCTAGGCATTCTGTGTCTGACTTGTTCGGATTTAGGCTTGACTGTTTCTTTAAAGTTAATGGCAACTTCAAACTCTGCCAGTGACAGGGCCAAAGACATCTCAGCAGCCAGCCATTCCCCTGGGTTAAGAGAGCAGCCTTCAAACTTTTCGTGAGTGGCAAACTGGCTCCTCTCTTACTAGTTCACAATTAGCTAGCCAGGGGCATGAATATACTTGTGAACCCCCAGCTACCAACACCAGGCAGTCCAAGCTGGCACTGAACTTGGTATGCTCCCTTCCTGAACCAAGTCACCACCAGCCTCACATCTTAGCACAAATAACTTAAGTGACTGGTCATTATCTTAGCTTAGAAAACCCTTCGCCAAAAAGGAATGTTAGCATAGTCAGAAAAATAATCCAACATTATTTTTTCATGATGGATTATGCTAAAAGCATATTGTTTTTTCATCCAAACTCCTGTTTGTCTTCTTTGCAAACCAGCAACTCCTTTCTGTTCTTTCCACCTAAGAAAGAGCTTAGTGAGTCAAGGTGTTCAGAATCTTGTTTTCCTAGCCAGTGTCCAGGTCCCCTTCCTTTGATTCTTTCAGGGAGCACACGTGGTCTCAGTGGGACCGCCATTCAAGATGACCCGCTCTGCAACAATGGACCCATCTATTCTCCTGCTGATGTATGTTTCAGTGTTTCCAGTTTTTTGTTATTGTGAAAAGACTGGAATTGCTGAGAAAAAAAAAAAATATATATATATATATATATATATATATATATATATTGCTTTTTGTTCGTTTGTTTGTTTTTAGGGACAGAATCTTGCTCTGTTTCCCAGGCTAAAGGGCAATGCACAATCATAGCTCACTGCAACCTTCAAATTTGGGGCTTAAGTGATCCTACCCCAGCCTCTCAGCCTCCCAAGTAGCTGGGTGCCACAATGCCCAGGTAACTTTTTTATTTTTTTGTAGCGTTGAGGACTCTGTATGCTGCCTAGACTTATCTTGAACTCCTGGCTCCAAGTGACCCTTCCACTTCAGCCTTTCAAAGGGCTGAATAATCTTTTGGGAATTAAGTTAACTAAGGTGGGTTTCTGTTGCTTACTACTACAAAGTATTAACTGATCTATGTGGGATACAAAAAATGCCCAATTACCAAGCATCATTAATTTATAGATATAGTTTAATGTTCCTTATTAGGTACAATTATCATGAAAGTATAGGACTTTAAGGAATTCCCAAGGTCACCCAAGAGCACCATTCTGCCATCACAAAGACAAGTTACTGTACTCACGTTAGTTTTCAGTCATCTACCAGTTGAGAATCTAATTACAAAAAAACTTTCATCAACTGACTTCTCCTTCTCATCTCATTAGAGTGGAATAGATAGATAGTTGTTGCCTTGCTAGTTTTTCTTTTTTTTTTAAAGTCAGGAGTGATACAAATTGCTAATAAATATTTGCAAAGATGCTCAAACACATTAGCAATCACGGATATGCAAATTAGGACCACAATGAGATAGCATTTATGCTCTAGATTGGCATAAATTAAGACATCTTATAATATCAAAGATTAGAAGATAGGGATCTATGGGGACTTCTATTCATATGTGTTGGGATAGGAAAGCAAACTGGTACATGGTGCAACTACTTTGGGGAAAAAATGTGGCATTTTGTGGTAAAGTGGAATATTCATGCACACTACAACTCAAGGTCATACTCCAGAGAAACTCCTGCCTCTGTGCCCCAGCCCAGAGGGACAAGAACATTTACAGCAGCAAAACCAGGAACCAATCAAATACCCACCCTCGGGAGAATGGATGAGCAAATTGTAGTATAGTCACATTAAGGAAAATTAGAAAGCAGGGGAAATAAATGCACTAGAACTTCACAAACAACATGGGAAGATCTTCAAAACAGAATATGGGATTAAAAAAAAGCAAGTCCCAGAAAAGGATGCAAGGTACACCATTATCAGAAAGCTCAAAAAATAATCAAAACCAAGCAACACACTCTGTGGAGGGGTGGGTGTATGTCTGAATGATTTTTAGTAAAGCAAGCAATGTTAAGCACAAAGTTTAAGATATGGAATCGGAGAGGACATTGTACACAAATGATATTTGTGGCTTTAAAAAGTGGGCGTTGAGTCTGCAGTTGTTCATTTCATTATTCTGCTTCATTTCTTATTTTTTTTTTTTTTGAGACAGAGCCTCAAGCTATCCCCCTGGGTAGAGTGCCATGGCATCACAGCTCATAGCAACCTCCAACTCCTGGGCTCAAGCGAGTCTCCTGCCTCCGCCTCCGAAGTAGCTGGGACCACAGGTGCCCACCACAACGCCCGGCCATTTTTTGGTTGCAGCCATCATTGTTGTTTGGTGGGCCTGGGCTAGGGATTCGAACCCGCCACCTTAGGTGTAAGTGGCTGGCGCCTTAGCTAATTGAGCCACAGGCGCCGTGCCTTCTGCTTCATTTCTTACACGTATGTTAATGTCGCCTCACACAGGAAAACTACAATAAAGGAAAATATTCTGAAAGTAATAGCTTCGTGCAAGGACATGACAAAAGAGAGAGATGCTGCACATACCCACAAGTAATATCGTGGAAATTGGGGGTATTTTCTGGGTTGCCTCTCACCCAGTAACCTAATAACGTCTCTGGCTCCGCTCATTTGTTCGGTCTGGCTTTTGTCTCTTGCTCACTGTATGTCTTCTCACCAGCCTCTTTCCATGGGAGCAGCCTGGAGCAGTCTAAACCACTAGTCCTATAAACTAAGATAAGTAGAGTGAGGCGGTAACTGATCTCTTATGATTTTGCTAGTCGCACGTGTTTAGCGCGTACATTTCCTTCATAACGCAAGAGGCCATTTCTATCAGAACCACCGAGTTAATATATTTCCTTCCTTTCCCATCTCCCAACCCCATACACTAACCAAGCCCTCTGGGAAAAAAGCTTTTATCTTATCAGAGACCTATACTTTGGGGATAATGCAGCAATATTTTATTATTGCTGCTAATATGTGCATGTGGCGACTGTGGGAACAAGTGGCAAAGAACGTCGCTTTGTTCTACCCAGGCACAAACCTACCCTGGCCAGTTTGAGTGGCTTCTTTCCTTCGGCAGCTGCCTTCTGGAAGGTCTGTAAGTGCCTGGTTCCAACAGAAAGCCTTTGGAAGCAGTCCCTGCCCACTAAACACAAGAGAAAAGAAAGCTATCTCTGTGTAAGGCAGTTGCAACTAAGACTGTTCCTGTGCATGAATTTCAAGAGTGTGGGAAGAGCTTTGGTCTCACCAAGTTTAAAAAGGTGACAAAGTGTTAACAATTGTAATGCCAAGGTTTAAAAATAGGCCAGAAATGGATTAAGTGGTCTGACATACACATCAAAAAAAATGCGTTTTTCCGGGTAAATCTTTGTCTCCGCTACTCCTCTACTCCTATCAACTCAATAAAAACTTGGATTGAAGCACTAATCCATATTTATATTATCCTGTTATGCTATGCTGAAAGCAGCCCAATTTGCTAATAGCGTGATACTCTCTGCGGCATTTCCCCCAGGCCTAATACCATTCAATTCCTTCTCAGGGTTGCTTTCTCCAAGGAATGCTGATTGAGAGCCGGACTGCCTTTAACACATTCAATTTCTAAAGTATTGCTTCAAATGCTTTCTTCCTTGGGAATAAAATAAATAGAGAACAACAACCATAACAACACAAAGTGAGTAGACAGCACAGAATCTACACTGAATCCCCGTGGCATACTAATATAAGATCATTGACTAAAATGGCACTCCCCGTATTCATATGAGTCTCTTTAAAAAATAATAGGTTGTTTCCCCATAGAGTCTACTCTCACCATGGAGAATTAAAAAAGAAAAAAAGAATAGCTATCCTAAAGATAGTAGGTCATTCAAGAAGACCAGGTTTTGCTGAAGTAACAAATAAAACCACATAGCACGAAGACTTCTAACACAAAGGTCCATTTCTTACTCTATGTATCCTACACAGGTAGGTGGATGGCTCACCTGCACATCAACCAACTCCGGGACCCAGATTTCTAGAGCCCACACCATCTGAAATGTTGCAGATGCTAAGCCTGGGGGCAAAAACGCTACTGAGAATTCATGTATGGGCTCTTACAATGTACAATAGACGTCCCCGTCCCATTTCAATGATCAGAGCAATAGCTATCCCTGGCATTAAGAAAGCAAGAGAGCATGCTACCCACTTCCTGGAAGTAGAAAAAAACAAATACTTCATGGACAACAGATACTGAAATCGATCTTCCAAGGACTTTCCAGAATTATGTTCCTCCCAAGATGGAGGGTGGACATGTGTTTTCAAACGGATTGACTTTTAATACTTTGGTAAAGCACCTATTTGATGCTGATGAGAAACTACGGAGCGCGTGGAGATACTCATTAAATCACACCTGAGTCTGCAGTTGATATTCTGAACGGATGGTTACTACTTCCAGACCCCTGAATAAGGTTCTCAAAACAATTTAATAACGTGAGCCCAATGATATAGGTGCTTTGCAAATTCTAGCTAGTAGTAGGCTTTTCATTTCTAATATGCAGACTGAAGGGAGCCTTTTCAGAGGGAATTTTACCTTCTGAATTAATATCTAACAAAAAAACCTGAAGCTATGAGTACAGAGCAAAATTATTCATTATTTTTAAGGGGCCAAGAAAAGAAAATGTTGTAACTGGGAACTTTAAAAGATGAATGTGAAAAGCCAAAATGCTATAAATGTTCTCTATATGCCAGAAACGCCTGAACTTTCCATTTTTACTAAATTACATCCAATGTAAGCGCATTTGGCCTTTTCCTTGCTTCCTCATGCTATGATATTCCAATCAAACTGCTTCAATATAAACTAAATCTTGATCCGATACTATTATCTCAACCAGAAGCTCATTTTAAAGCACTATAACCTTTAATGAGATATATGTACAATGGGTATGAGCAGTGATATACCTAAAAAGCCGTTTCCCCAGAAAAGGAAGATATATTTAATGCATTACCCTGGCATCACCTTCACGTTCCACTTGCCAGGGAACTCGGGCCAATAGCCTTTGTGAGTTCTCAAGGAGGGGGTGGCTCGGCCAGAATCACTTCCTTCTTTCTTTCACATAATACATGATTTTTCCAAGACAGGAGGACAAGGAGCACAGAGCCCATGAAGCATCATTACAACCTTCCCTTGGCATTAGAGGTAGGCGGTAGGGAGAGGCAAGAAGTAGACTCCTGTAAAAACTCCCTCCAGCTGTAGTCCCAGCTACTTGGGAGGCTGAGGCAGGAGAATCGCCTAAGCCCAGGAGTTGGAGGTTGCTGTGAGCTGTGATGTCACGAGGGTGATAAAGTGAGACTCTGCCTCTTAAAAAAAAAAAAGGAAAAAAAAACTCCCTCCAGCACCAGTATTAGGGAAGTGTCCTTGCTGGAGAGAAGAAATCAGAGTGTTTTCTGGAAAGAGCCACATGGTTAATTTTTTGGCTTTGCAGGCCAAAAAATTAGGTCTCTATTGCCACTATCCAGTTCTGCCACTGGAGCATGAAAGAAGACACACACTATAAATAACAAATAGGCATGATTATGTTTAATAAAACTTTATTTGTAAAAACTGGAGACTGACCATCTCTGGTTCATGACTACAATTCGCTCCTTTCTAGGGAAGAAACACCTCCTGGTGCCCTGGGCCTGCTGGCTTCTCCTCTTCCTTTGTGCCCACGCCACCACCCTTCATTATTTGCTTCTTTCTTTAATCAAAGCTACATTTTCTCTCTTCAGATATTTCTCTCCTTGCACCACCATGATTGCTGAGTCCTGTAAACAATATTCAGAGAACTTTTTTCCCTTATTATTTAGAAATAGATGCGTATTTCCCCCTAAATCCCATCCATCAACATCACTTATTAGCTAATAACATGTGGAATGCTTCACACCAGGTCTGCAGGCAGTAGAAGAGGAAGTGGCAGTCAGCCTTCGCCTCAAGCAGGCAACACCTTCTTTGGAAGTGTCATGAGAGGAAGTAACTTTACATTTTTTCTGACAGAAACATGAATATGCGTGTAATCACCGGTGAAAGAAGGCTCAGGAGAAATAGGTGTTCAGAGTTAGAAAGGTAACCCGCTCCTCTCAGAACTCAGGGCAGCAGGGCAGCCCGAAGACTGGAAGGGCTGGACAGCCTCAGAGAGGGGCCTTGTGTGGAAAAGAGAGAAAACCCACCAAATGCGTTGTGGTGAGTGAATTCCTAAAGACGTTTGCCCAAATAGAAGTAACCTGTGTTGAAAACAAACGGGCAAAAACTGAATTAAACAGATTTCTTTTCCAGGGGACTCCTCCAAGCTATGGAAATGTGTTATAAATCTTTAAAACAGAAGCAACACCAAATACTTCAATTCTAAGACTCATGTTCATTCTTTACACTTCTAACATTTGTGAAATGGGGCTTCATCTTACAAACAATAGCAGGACGAGGTTTAATTAGCACTGCTGTTTCTTCTTTAGTAGTCCATAAAAATTGTGTGTCGTACAATCAAAAGTTTCTGACATTCTATGAAATAAGATAGTGTGCTTCCTTCTTGATTCATTTGGCCACCGTCTTTTCCACAGCACACATATTAGCAGTTCTCAAAACTATGTTCTGAAGAACACCAGCCCAAGAAATGTTACTGTGCATATTTGAACAAATTTATAGGTCACACAATTGCTTTCAAAATCTCCTGTAACTCCTCTCTAACAGACACACTGGGTCTGTCGTTGGCTGTGTATTTTTCAGTTGCAACTTACATGTTTGTGTTGACTTGTTTATATGTTAGTTTGTTAAAAAAAAAAAAAAGAGAGAGAGAGAGAAAAGCCAGTAGCAAGCCGGTTGATTTTTACACCAGTTAAGAAGAAATAGTGTTCCCTGCAATTTATTTAGCCTTAAATCTCCTTTGGCCAAATTTTATCTCCATGGAGGGCATATTTGTCCCATGCACAGTGCTCACTACCTGAATTTGTCCTCAAACATGAAAACTTAGCCTTTGCAATGTAAAGCCAAGGACACACAGCTAGAAATGTTCTGGTCATTTATCGAAGGCAGCTCTTACTAAAATGCATTGCCCATTGCATCATGGGCAGTGATCACATCCTACACTTTATTTTTAACTCACCCCAGGCCTAAGCAGCCCTTCAAAGGGTGGTTGATTTTTACGGACTCTCAATTCATTTGCTGTTGAGATTTCCCTTAAGGAGGGGTATCTGTTTTTAAGATAGGCTAGCGTTCTCTTCCTTCTTTTAGAAGCTTCTGTTAATGTGATGCCACCCTAGGGTCTCAGAGATCTCGGCTAATGAATTTTTGAATGGACCCATGGTCATTTGGTCCAAACAACATCCTCTCTCACAAGGCCAGCTTGATGATGCTGGAGAAAGCCCATCCTCATGGAGAGGGTATTTTCAGATTTTGAGAATTCGTAACAAAAGAAGGGAAAAAATGTTTTCCAATGGACCCCCAACAATTACAAAAATAGGGCATGAAAACCAAAACAGTAGCTTCTAACACACAGGTTATAATTATAAAAGCCTAACAGAGCGCAAAGGGGGCCTGGCTCCATCATCTCCTCAGCCACTCCACAGGCTCCCCAGCTGCTGGCAGGGGTAAGGGTGGGGTGGTGCCAGCAACAGGGCCCTGCAGAGACAACTGAAGCGTCTTTCAGAAGTCGCAAGTAGAAAGTCACTGAAAGTTCTTCCCAAACCACAAAACTAACTCAGACAACAACTGCCTGGCATGCAGTACAAATTCCTGCCATCGGTTCCGCTCCAGGCAGCGGGCAAAGTAGGACTTTTCTTAATTCCTGGTCAGCTCTGGAGAGCGGAGGAAGCAGGGATGAACAAGACTGTCTCTCTTGGATTCTCGTCCTCTTCCTCATTCCATCAGCAGTTCTGATTTTATTCCTTGGGGCGTAGCTCAGAGCTCACCAGGACCCTTTCCCTTTGCCCCTCCCCCCCATTCCCTCTCTGGCCTTTCTTCTCTCCTTTCTGATTTTCTCCAAACTAAAAGTGGGCAGACAGGAGGAAACAGTGTGAAGAGTTTGAGAAACATGGCCAAAGTAAGTGGAGAGACAATTGTTCCACTCCTTCTTTGGTGTCTGTTCCCAGAAGAAAATGTGAAGCAGGGAAAAGATACTCAGCTGAAGGTCTCACGGAGACTTCCAAATCCAGTTTTCCATCAGAACTCAGAAGTCAGTTGAGCTATATGTATAAACTCAGTATCATCGCCTCCTCTTTCCTGGTTGATCAAAGAATGAAAAGGAAACAAAGAGAGATGGGGGGAAGGAGGGAGGGATGAAGAGAGGGAGAAAAGAAAAAAAGCCTAAGTATGCCCCCAGTGACACAATAGTGCCTTCTGCTGCCAGCACCCTGCACTCTCCACAGGGCCACACAGGACTGGGCAGAAGTCCCCTTCCCAGCCTAAGTCTGAGAAGGCGAGAAGGCCTGGGCACACTCGCTGGGGTCAGCTGTGCAGGTGAAGACTTGTGAGGTGCCCACGACCACTGCCCTGGAAGCCAGATCATGGTCATTGCAGCAGACAATTCAGAGGTCCGGAATACCCAGATCATGGTCATTGCAGCAGACAATTCAGGGGGTCTGGAGTACCTAGATTACAAGTCATTGCTGCAGACAATTCAGGGATCCTGAGTACCCAGATCATGGTCTAGATTACAGAAAGGACATGGGCTGTATGAGGGACTGTACCTTGGCTCTACAGACTGTTGCTTAGTGGGGATGGCACAACAGAAGACGGTCAGAATGGGCCTTCCAAAGCATGAGGCCAGGGACAGGGCCTGTCCTGCCCTGGTTGCCAACCTGCTAAACACACATTCTCTATGAGGTCTCCTGGGCATCACAGGCAGAAGTGAATCCACTCTCTCTCTCTGTCTGCCCCCATCCCCCCTTTAAGATGAGCATTGCTTTACAATCTTAGAGACGTTGTTATGGTATATGTACGTGAGCATATAAATACACTCATCAGAGCTTGGTTGTAGTTTCCTTGAATTTAGGAACAATGCCCCGTCCCTTTTTGTATCCATCCCTGACCTAACACAGTCCCAAGTACATTAGCCAGCACAAAAATGCATGAGAATAAATATTGTTTTTAGAAGCCTGTTCTAAAATTATCGAGTGCATTTTTGCTTACAATGTGTAAAAATTATATCATACACACGCATATATAGGAGACCATAGCCTGAATGCTTCTCATCCCCGTACACTGGCTTGGTTCGTGCACATACTCTTACCACTCTTGAATCAACCCCCTGAGGGCCTCGTGCCCAATGCACTGTTCGCTATTTTTCTTGTTCGCTATTTTTCCCCAAGACTCACAGAGTTACCTCGTACTGTAAGAGCACTTGAAATTGGGTGATTTCAGGTTTACAACAGTCCCAAAGACATGAGTTTATACACCCATAAGAAGAGCTCACAGTTTCTATATTTTCTGGTTTCTCAGCATAGTATGCTGGTTTCCATAAACAATTTCGGTTTTTACCAACTTGATCTTTTACTTAAAGCTTCTCTATGTATTAAACTCCAGAGAACTGCTTGTGGGAACAGAAATGTGCCAGAAAATACAACTATAGAAATGGGGGCAGGAGCCCAAACAAGCCATCATGCTGATGGGAAAAGTACATGTTTCTGGGTTGACTATCTGACTGCAAGGCAGAAATAATGTAAAAGTCTCTGCATGGAGGACACTAGCAATTCCCTATTACCAATGTTTTGTGTTCTTTGTTTTTTTCCTAATAAGAAGAGAATCTCAAAGCACTGAGACAGTTGTCCCATTAAAAAAACAGAATTAACTATCCATTCTCCTCCTCCCCCAACCATCTCCCCAACAGCTACCCACAAGAACCATTTATATTTACATTAAAAATGATTTGGCCTATGTACACCGCGCTGTTTGGCAGGAAAGATGGATGTTCACTTATAATTAAGTTTCATCATAAATGACATCATTCAAGACGGTAAGCATCCCTATTCCCTCCCTGCTGCTGGTTCTCTCATATTATACCAGGGATAGATGCAGGCTCAGATGGTTTTTCTGCTTTCTCATCAATGGACAGTTCTGCAGCAACTCAGTTACCTCTGAAAACCTGAAGGAAATTCTTCCTCTCTAACTCATCGGATAACTTCTGCTACCTAATTCATCTTGGTTCTTTGCTTTCAGACAAGGAGGAAGAGGTGTGAATCCTCATCCCAAGTAAGGGCTGTAGACCAGTAGCCTCGCCTGGAAGTTAATCAGAAATGCAGGATTTTGTGGTCTCAAATGCATACAAATAGATCAATGTAATATTCCATCAAAAATAAGGGACAAAAATTATGATGGTCTCAATAATGCAGAAAACATTTGACACAATCCAATAAAACCCTTCTGTGATAAAACACAGACATACAACCCTAACAAACTAAGAATAGAAGGGAACTTCCTCACTTTGATGAAGGGTATCTACCAAAAACCTACAGCTAACCTCACAATTGCAAAAGATGGAAAGCTTTTCCCTTAAGATCAGGAATAAGACCAAGTTATTTGCTGTCACGACATCTATTTATCATTGTACTGGGGACTCAATCCAGAGAAAATCAGACAAGAAAGAGAAATAAAAGGTATCCAAATTAGAAATGAACAAATAGGACTATCTTTATTTATAAATGACATGATCTTGTTTATCTACAAAACAACTATTAGAACTAATAAACAAGTTCAGTGAGGCTCCAGCACACACGATCAATATAAGAAAAACAGCCATGTATCTATACATTAGCAATGAAAATAGAATTAAGGAAGCAATTCCATGTATAATAGCATCAAAAAGAATACATTTAATAATGAACTGCAAGACTTACATATGAATGCTCATAGTAGCATTATACCTAAGAGCCAAAAAGTGGAACAACCCAAATGCTCACCAACTGATGAATGAATCAACAAAATATGGTTTATAGGGCAGCTCCTATGGCTCAGGGAGTAGGGCATCGGCCTCATATGCCAAGGGTGGCAGGTTCAAAACCCAGCCCTAGCCAAAAAACTGCAAAAAAAAAATAAAATGGTGTATACGTGCAGCAGGATATAATTTAGCCATGAAAATGAATGAAATACTAACACATATCATGACATACCTTGAAAACAATGTGCTGAGTGAAAAAAGCCAGACACATAGGTCACACAGTGTGTGATTCCACTTACTGTGTACGATGTGTCCAGAAGAAGCAACTCACGGAGAAAGAAAGTGGGTTAGTGGCTGCCAGGGACTTGGTAGAGGGGAATATGGGTAACTGCTAACAATAACAGAGTTCCTTTGGGGGGATAAGGACATAATCTTGAGTTAAAGAGTGATAGCACAGCTTTGTTGCACAGCTTTGTGAAATTCCCAAAATGCACTGAATTATACCATATTAAAGTGTGACTATCATGAAATTGTATCTTAATTTAAATTTAAAAAATTCCTACCTCCCCTTTGCAACTATTGCTTCTGTTATTTTACAAAGCGAATGTTATCTCTTCTCCATCACATGTCTCATGGAGCAGTTCCTGAGATATGCTACCATATGAGGAACGATTCCAAATATTAGTGTCTTGATAAAGTGAATGATCCTAAAAAAAATCCTTTGATATTCATGAAACCACAGGAAGAATTAATCAAGTCATCAGATAATACAGCAGTAAAAATCTGTTTTGGGCTTGGTGCCTGTGGCTCAAGCAGCTAAGGCTCCAGCCACATACACCTAAGGTGGTGGGTTCGAATCTAGCCCAGGTTCGCCAAAACAACAATGACGGCTACAACTAAAATATAGCCGGGCATTATGGCAGGTGCCTGTGGTCCCAGCTACTTGGGAGGTTGAGGCAGAAGACTTGCTTGAGCCCAGGAGTTGGAGGCTGCTGTGAGCTGTGATGCCACAGCACTCTACCCAGGGGGATAGCTTGAGACTCTGTCTCGAAAAAAAAAAAAATCTGTTTTGATGGCATATCACAATATGATTTTTAACATAATTCAAAATGATTTCAAAAACCTCAGTGGCAGACTAGGCATGATGGCTCACACCTGTAATCCTAGCACTCTGGGAGGCTGAGACGGGTGGATTGTCTAAACTCAAGAGTTTAAGACCAGTCTGAGCAAGGGAGAGCCTCCATCTCTAAAAATAGCCGAACATTCTGGTGGGCATCTGTAGTCCCAGCTACATGGGAAGCTGAGGCAAGAGGATTGCTTGAGCCCAAAAATTTTGTGGTTGCTATGAGCTATGATGCCACAGCACTCTACCCAAGGTGACAGAATGAGACTCTGTCTCAAAAAAAAAAAAAAAAAAAAAAAAAACTGAGTGACACTGCCATTACAAAATCCCTTCCACTCTTATGTACTTATTTATGTGAACAAGTTTTCTCAAATTTAGATCTATAACAATGAAAAGTAGGATTGAGGTTGAAATCTCCCTCAGTCTGGTAACAATATTCTTCCACAATACATGAACTGACTGGAAAAAAAAAAGAAAGTTTTATCCATTTCACTAAGAGATATGTTTCTAATAAATTTTACTGTTTAATAGTAGTTTTTTAAACTTTGAAATGTATTTTTATTGTTTTTGATCAATTGCATGCAATAGGTATTTGTAATATTAACTCAATTCAGAATATTTTAATGCTTCAAGTCTATGATTACAGGAAATTTAAAGATTAATAATACTTAAATTTATATGCATATTTTTTGACAGAGAATTATGATTAAATAATCAATACAAGGCTTTAAATCATAAAACATATTACATTAAGGTAAAATTCTGTGGAGGAAATGAAATATAAGTTCAAAGAGAGCAGTAACAATATAAAATTCCAACGGTTAAAGAAAACGTTCATATATTTTGAAATAAAATTTTGCTTTCACAATATCTGTGCAGATATGAGGGTAAAGTAAAAATGTAAAAAGAAATTTCTTATGAAAAGTTTCAAACATAAAAATAGTCTTAGAGACAAGGGTTTGTGTTAAGACTGCATATATCTAGAAACCATCATAAGGGCTCCATGCAGGTAGTTTATTTTAGGATGTAACAGGGAAGGAGTGAACGCCCACCCAAGCTGATCACACAGTAAAACCTGGTGTGTGATCCCACAAGGGACCCCCAGAGAAGCCATGTAAGTTCCTGTGCCCCATGAACCAAAAACTGTGCCAGGAAGAGTTAATGAACTTGCACTTCCCAATTTCTTTCCCATCAGAATGAAGTGGGAGCTTCCTGCAGGTGCCCCATGGTGCGGCTGAGACCTCAGACTTGATGAAGGCGTTACTCCAGCACTGGGAGGTAAGCACAGAAGACATGTGATGCATGAACTACACGAACAGGGTGATACAAGGAGCACCCACATGCCCAGCATAAAGCATCGACAATTATTTGGCTTCAACTATATCACTACCTATATCTTTAACTGCTATTGTGTTTTAAGTAAATCCCAAAGATCGTGCCATTTCATCTGTCTATACATTTCAACAGGGATCTCTAAAAGACAACGACTCCTCTGAGCATAATCTCCATCACAGTAGCCTTGGATTTTCTATGGCCTCTAGACATAGTGTATGATTTTATTTATAGTAACTTTCTAATCAGCCTCTCCTAGAATTGCTGAGGTTAACAACCCAATCTAACCAAGTACGAGTACCTAAAATCCTATCTACATTTATTTATGACTGTAGTCTTACTTAGACTTGGCCTGTTGGTTCCAGGGAGAGCAAAAGGCAAAAGACAAAAGCCACGAGAAGAAACCACAACAACAAAACCCACAAAACCCCCGACTCTCAGTTACTAAACAAGAAAGAGAAAAAACAAAGTGTCATAAGCCACATTCTCCTTTTTCCCTCTCAAAGAGCAATCGAAGTTTTCTCATAATTATTTATTTTTAAAATAAATTTTTTTAATTTTAGGAATACTGGAATAATATATTTTTCTTTTCCTTTTTTTTCTTACCTACTTGGAATGCCTCTTAACCTTCCAATTACGATTGATGGAACATCTCTATGCATATGTACTCAAAATAAAATATAATCAAAGGAATTTGTAATGGATTGTGATGCATTCTGGGATTTTCTGACACCCTTATTGACAAACATACTGACCTTGGCCTTATATATTGAGTCTCCAGCTTCCCTCTGGCGATTCATCTAACTACCGATTAGGGATAAGAACGTGTATTCAATCCACGTTTAGAACCCACCAATACTCCACAGGTATAGGGTTACAAACCAACTTGAATCTTTTTGGTGTGCAACTTTGTTTATTCTTGGCAAAGCTCAAAAAACTTAACAGGGCTGAAAAGATTTCTTGGACATGGGGTTTAAGAAAAAGTATTTTGATGAGTAAAGCATAAATGAACCAGAACCCATATGGATCAAATTTTCCTCAAAATGCACATGGGTTTAATAATTAATGGAAAAAGTGCTTCTAGCATGCATTTCGGGTTTTATCAAACCCCAAGTATTTGGGAAAAAATAGTTTGATAGGTTCAAAGAACCCAAACCCTGATTTGATGCACCCACATTAATATCTCTTGATGTTGAATAAAAATGAGAACTATTTAGGTGTAATGGAAAACAGAAACAGAACTTGTTTAAAAATTATGTGAATGAAAGAAAATAACATAATGCTACAAAGTTCATCTTTGTTCGTATTTGTTTTCTTCCATCCTTCTTTCGAGAACGTCCAGCAAGTTCTTAGCTATACTCTAGCTCAGCGTATTAAGAGAGTTTTGAAAGGAATTATTGATCGCAGTTGAAAAAAAAAAAAGAAAAACTGAATGAAATCCTTTGAGATGCATAATATGTCAAGGAATTTTCGAAGTTATTTGCAAAGTTTTCTGCCAGTATCAATAAATCTCTAAAATTACAGAATAAACTGTATCAATTAAAGAATAGTGCTATGTATTTTGGAGTTTCTGGAAGTTGTGTTTTTGAGTTCACAGTGGCGCTGCTATGTGTCTGAGCAAAACTTAATTTTTACCTCTTTTCCACTAAGACTATTATATTCAACTATAGAGGCATTTTCTCAGCAGTTAGAACTTTTAGACTTTACATATATTTAGTATGTATATAGCTCAAGAAACAACCCCAATCTTGAAACACAAACACAATTTTGGAACAACCACAATTTTGAAAAAAAAAAATCTATTGAGTACATGAACCTTCTACAAATCTTATACCAATCATAAAAAGTAGCATTGTGTTTTCTTTATGTACCTTGACAGCTACTATAGACAATAATAATCAATGCATTTTTCAGACAATGAATGTGGAAATTTAGCATAACATTCAGCATAATATGAGTGGGATAAGTCAGACCAATAAAATTAATTTTGAATTATCTCATCCTTTAGCCTCTGAAAAACCTAGTGAATTCTGTCTCACAATTATTTTATATTCAACTTAAATTCCACACAAAATAATTATGATCTCACCTTTTTGTTTACACCTCTATATCTATAAAAAGTGACATAAAGGGAATATAGGAAGTCCCCGAGTTACCAACATCTGTCTGAGGTATGACTCACACTTATGAATGGGGGATGTTATAGGTAATAGGTGAATGCACTTGTTCCAACTTACATACAAATTCAACGTAAAAATAAACCTACAGAACCTATCTTGTTCTTAACCAGGGGACTGCCTGGAAGGATATATTAAAATACCCTGAATTAAAGAACTTCCTAAATAAAATATCTTAATTATACAAATAAATATCTAAACAAAAACGTGGAGGAGGGTTGTCATCACTATTTAAAAAGATAAAAAGGAGAGAGAAAGAAAAATAATTCCCGCATTTCTTAATTGAAGCCAAGCTTGGAATGGTATTTTTTCTGCCACTTTCTTTGGCATGGGGGCCAGCGAGTTGCTGTGATGACCATTCAGGGTTCATCAGAAAAGATTTCCCTAAACATGAAGGAAGGACCAGACTCCATGAATGGAATAACACTGTGTTCCAACCAAAAACTACTGCCTGAAACCATCTATGGAGGCACCATATATGGAATTGAATGCTATTTCTCCTCTCTGGCTATTCTTTTTCCTTCTGCGCTGACGTGCACACACACACACACACACACACCCTATTGTAGGAGGCAGCTGTGTAGATTGCCAGAACTCCAGCAAAGCCACAACTAATGATATGACCCTTTATGATAGACGTTTATTTATATTCCGTGAAGTGGGTTACTGACAATTTAGCCATTAATTTGCTGTTTATAAATCGTATTTTCCATGTGTAGTAACCACAAGACTTTGACATTCACAGTTGTGTTGAAAGAAACAAGTTTATTAAAGAAGGCAAAAGAAAAAAAAGATCAGTCCTTTAAAGTGCACCAAATTGCACGTCAGCCACTAAGTAACATTCTGTGCTTGAAAAATAGCAAAATGCTCATTGCACGGGAAAGGGAAAGGCACGGAGCGTTTATGAAAGGAAATTAGACCAGCAAAGAAAAGTCTAAGGATTCTAACCCCTAAAGAAACAGAATCCTGAGTTTATATCAGATGGTTTATGGGAGTTTATTGGAATATACAACAGGGTTCATGTCGTGTGTCACAAGGTGAAACCTGTTCGGTGGTGATTTACAAGCTGCATGTGCCGGCGTTACTGTAATTTATAGAACGCAGATGGTCCTGGGGTACCCCGCTGACTTGTAGCTGAATCAGGACCTAAGCCCCATGTGTCATCTGCTCTGCGTACCTCAGGCTCACTTCCCAAAATTACGCACCAACATATTTCTGTTCTGAACTGGAAGATTCCAGACACCCTTACTTTATAATAAATGCAGCTTGAAAATGTGCAACCACAGAGATGTGGGAAAAGATTTACGCTAGAGAGACATGAATTTTTTTCCCCCTCCATGCAAAGAAAAGTGCCCCAGGTCTCTGGGTAGATTTCACTGATGGGTCTGTTGCTATTATTTTGGTAACAGAAAAAGAAGATATTGCATTCCCTTCTTTAACAATCTTCTTTAATTTTTAAAATTGACACATAATAATTGGACATGTTTATAGAGTACATATGATGTTTCAGTATCTATAATGTATAATGACCATATCAGAGTAATCAGCATTCCATCATCCCATGTGTCATTTCTTTGTGTCGGGAATATTAAATAGTCTCCTTCTAGCTATTTGAAGCTATATATTATATGCATTATTGCTAACTGTAGTATACTTCAGTGGTATGTTTATAAATCTAGCATTTGTTCCTCCCACCTAGCTGTAATTTTTATCCTTTAACAAATCTCTCCCTGTTCCCCACCCTTCCCTCGATCCCGCCCAGGCTCTAGTGTTTTCTGTCCTAATTTTTACTTGTCGAGATCAACTTTTATACAAGTCTCCATCTGAGTGAGAGCACATGGTGTTTAACTTTCTCTTCCTGGCTTATTTCACTTACTATAAGGTCCTCCAGTTCCATCCATGTTGCTGCCAATGCCAGAATTTCCTTCTTTTTTATGGCTGAGTAGTAATCCATTGTGTAGACATTCTGCACTTTCTTTATCTATTCATCTACTAGCAGGCACCTGAGTCAATTCCGTGTCTCAGCTACTATGAATAGTGCTGCAATAAACACCGACCTGCAGATGTCTTTTCCATTATAGCCAGTGGAATTGCTGCATCATATGGGAGTTCTATTAGAAGTTTTTTAAAAAACCTCTGCACCATTTGCTCTCCATAGTTGCTGTACTAATCCGTATCCCTGCCCAGGGTGTGTAAGTGTACCCTTTTCTCTGCAGCCTCACCAGCCTTTGCTGCTGTATGTCTTTTTGATAATAAGCATCCTAACAGGGATGCGATGATATCTCACTGTGGTTTGGGTTTATATTTTCCTGGTGATAAATGACATCGAGCATTTTTTCATTTATTTGGTAGCCATTTGTGTGTTTTCTTTAGAGAAATGTCTGTTCAGATTATTTGCTTACTTATTACTAAAAGTGTTTTCTTTGGATTTTTTGCTATAGGGATTCTAGAGTACCTTGTATATTCTAGAACAAATCCTCAGGATGAATAGTTTGTAAATATTCCTCCCTTCTGTAGGTCGTCTTTTCCCTCTGTTGATTGCATTCATTTTTGAATGAGTCCATATAAGGGATCTCCACTATCTCTACCCCCTAAAAAAATTCTTATAAAGGAAAGAAAGAAGACTAAGTTATTTCAACATGATTTTGCCCATTTCAGATTAAAATGGCAAAAAAAAAAAGCCTTTATCCCTAAGTACCTTCAAAACTCTTACATAATTGTATCTTTAGTACAAATCCTTTTTATAACCCTCAAAGGATGTGGCTCAGAAAGATAGCCTAATAATGTAAGACGGATGTTTACAGAATCGCATGTAAATGGACTGACCTTTTTCAAAAGATTATTTTATCAGCACTTTATTTCACAAATTAAGGCACCCTTGTTGGTTTTGAACTTGCTTTCAGTGCCTTCATTTGAAGTTTCTAGCACTCCTTGTTCTGGTGCTAACATATTTCACGGCACATTTGAACCTCTGTTGGCCAAGGGGCAGTTAGAGAAGAAAGGACCCTTGAAGCTCCAATTGTGCTGCTCAGACATTTCCTTTTGAGCCATTTATTGAGAAATTGAGTTGAACAATCCAGCAATCACAAACATATGCCTTAATAACACATTCCAGCACCCTCGCACGCTGCCAGCAAGGCTCCTGTTCCTCTGCGCTGACCGGCCCTTGCAGCAATCAGGATGGCAGAAAGGGCAAGGAAAGATATTTCCAGTGCATTGCCTCACAATTCAACAGGACGCACTGTACCTCACCCCTCAATTAGCACTGCCCAATAGAAATACGATGTGAGCCACATACGCAACTCTCAGTTTTCTGGTAGCCACTCTAAACAAACAAAAAAGAAAACAGATAAATTTAATAACACTTTTACACAACCCAATATATCCAAAAGAATACTACTTAACAATCAGAATAAAATGTATCACGGAGATATATTGTTGATATTCTTTTTGATACCACATCTTCCAAATGTGACATCTATGTTATACTTACAGAGCATTTTAATTCAGATGGACCAAGGCTCAATAGCCACACGTGGCTGGTGGCTACTGCACTGGATATCACACTTCTGGAATGTTTCTGCTCCCCTCTGAAGGAGTTGGTCTAGAAAGCCTGAAGCAGGTGACAACCCTTGTGACCTTTTCTGTAAGAAGTAGCCATTCATACATATTTTAAGACATTAAAAAACGCATATATGTGTAATGTGTATGTAGATATTGTCTTCTGATCAAGGAAAAGAAAATAAAAAATCCAAGAGGAGAAACAGAAGGAGAGCTGTAATGGAAATAAAATTGACAGCCTCTCAAAACTCAGGTGGCACTTTCCTTTTCCAGTTAATTACGGTTTTAATTACATGGCTTCTTGCGACTCCTTGATACCTAATAAACCAGACTCTGTGGGGCAGCCAAGTTGGGTTTTGCTTGAACTGCAGGTGTAAGACTCAGCATGAAACATAAATCAACTTCTTAAACACGTTCCCCGGGTGTGTTCAAGCTCTTTCTTCCTGTTTGCTTGTAAAAATCACGTCTTTTCAGCATTGTTGGTAGAGAAATGATTGAAGCATCTATGGGTTGAATAATAGCTTTGGGTTTTTGACTTACCTGGCCTGGCATAAAACGTCTTGCCTCAGATGGAATAGAATAGCAGAACACGAGACGTGGGGTGTTCCTTTTCCCTCTCTTTCAATTTTCTGAATAATATATACCTCTAAATATTGGCTATTGCATTCTGAAAAATAAATACCGGTTAGAGAAAACAAAAATGAAGTTCCCTGGGAATACATTGGGATTTCTGGTCTGAGTATTTGGAATCTATAAGATGAGGGGAGATGCATTTTATTCCAGGAAAGCGCTGTGTGAGGTCAATCAAGTTCAAATACCAGAGAGTGTGTGCGGACTTTGCAGGCAGTGGCATGGGGGCTCTCCTGCAGTAGAAAACAGGGAGGGAGGGAAAGCATTCCCAAAGTTCTCATTGGCTGAAAACCCAGCAGCATCTGATGGCATTATGAGCAGCTTGCAATTTAGCCTCAGCAGCAGGAAAATCTGCAGTTGATCAGCTCTGCCATAACTAGTAAATGTCACCATGGCAAATGCGGATTTCAATGAAAGGTTGTGCAGTGCCTAGTGATAATTCTGCCAGTTCTCCTCTCTTCCCTCCCCCACCCATAACGAGAAAGTGCAACATATGGTATTTGCATGTTATCACAAAATATGAGATACTGAGTGAAATAAATTACGTGTGAAGGGGGTTTAGCCCATAATTTCTGGTAATTTCAAAAACATGAAAATGGCTTTTGAAGTAGAAAAGAAGGCCTTTCTCCTTGGGGAGGACTTCAAAACACATCACAAGTTATATAAACACAAATGCATTTACCTTGCCTAGACCTCCCTTTTTTCTCCTTGGAATCCTGGCTAATTGTCAGTGATGTCTGTGTTATAACAAGAGGGTTCTTTCTCAGATCTGAATTATTTGAATTTAAGTTCTGTAATAGTGAAGTTCTGGTGTGAGTTCAGAAAGTGGGGGGGGGGGGTGTCAGTAAAGGAAGGAAGTTGCTTCGTATAAATCGTGGTTTATTTATAAAAGAAGATCCAAAGTGGGTCTGTGATCTGTTGCTCCTCCCAAGTTCTCATCCATAAGGCTGAGTTCTAAAAAAGATGCCTTTCGGGTGGCACCCATAGCTCAGTGGGTAGGGTGCTGGCCATGTACACTGAGGCTAGTGAGTTCGAACCTGGCCAAGGCCAGCTAAAACAACAATGACGACTGCAACAACAACAAAAATAGCCAGGCATTGTGGCTGGTGCTTATAGTCCCAGCTGCTTAAGAGGCTGAGACAAGAGAATTTCTTGAGCCCAAGAGTTTGAGGTTGCTGTGAGCCATGACGCCACAGCACTCTACCCAGGGCCACAGCTTCAGACTCTGTCTCAAAAACAAATAAATAAAAAGATGCCTTTTTTGTCGCCAGGGATCTCTGTTCGTCATGCTCCTCCCATGAATTTGGCTAGCCCCCTACAGATGCCTTGGACATGCCAAGGACCAAACTCAGAGACCCAGGACTGAAGGCATGATGAAAGCCTTAGAAAACTCTCATGCTTAGCGCTTTCTGGCCCCTAGCCATTATTGCATTTGGAAAATATGTCTAAGCAAGATGTATGTACACCAACTCTGGGCAGTCAGGTACTTTGTTTTTATATTACCAATGGTGACTAGAAACGGGCATTCATAAAGTATTATCATGCCTGCAACCATCAGACTTAGTGGATATTAGTGTTCTGTTCCCCAGCATCCTCTATGTAAAATAAGTTTTGATGACTGTGCATAATAGCTAATAGTGTTTGTTGAGTCTGCTTTGCTATAAACTCCAGGAGACCCAGCCCAGTATTGGGCATACAGTTGGTACTAAATAACTATTGGTCGAACAAATGATGAATTGGAGTGGAATTTGAATTTTCCATCTTTTCTGGACAGGTAAGAGTGCAGTAGAGGTTTTGAATCCCAATTCCACAGTTGTGTTAGGATCCAGGAGCACCATTAGAATGCTCACCAATTCGCAGGAAAAGGGCTACAGAAGCCAGCTTAGACCTTCTCTAAATTCCCCAGCCTCCCTTCTGAGTCAGTGCTCCTGGCTGGGCAGGAATTCTGAGGTGATATTTGCCCTTTAGTGTTAAAGTCATCTTCCCCGAGGTGATGGGATGGAGGAAGATGTGGGAATGGAGGAAGATAAACAACAAGAAAAATGCTCCAGAGCAAAGAGATGGCCCCTTGAGAAAGCACTTTCAATCACCTTTTTAAAGTTAATCTGCATAACAACCCTGAGTAATGAACATTATCTTCATCTAACAGAGGAGAAAGTGGGGCTCAGACAAATGAGGTGTAATGCCTAAGCTCATGATGCCAAGAAATAACAGACCCCAGAGAGATACCCATGTCTGAAACTAAGAAGACAAATTCCTTTTTTGATTAGTATTTTAAAGGAAAATGGAGGGCCTACAGTAGTTTTTAAAAACCAATTAGTAAAAAACTAACTAGAGAAAAAGTCTTTGTCTCAGTCAGAACCCCCAGTTTCCTTTTCCAAGAAAACCACTCTCTACAGGCTTTTTAGTACTCTTCAGAATATATACTTGTATATATAACATTAAAAATGCACACAGACATGCACACAATTAGGGACATAACACGTAGTACCAAGCTCTTCTCAGCCTAGCTCTCTTCATACAACCTTTGGCTTCATGAGAACTTATATAAAGATTTCCATCACATAGGGAGCTATGCCACGGTTTCCAGTTTTGCAAATGTAATGTATTTTACTATTCCCCATCAGTAGGCATTTAAGTTGCTTCTAGGAATTTGTCACTGTAAACAATGCTAAAATGACAACATGCACATGACAACCGTCATTCATTTGCTTAGGAGATTCCTACTTAAGTGGTTTTCTAGGAGAGCCTTGAATGATGCACTGGGCTGAGGAAGCAGGTGCAGTTCTGAGATTGCTACTTCCAAGCTATGTGATCTGTTGGGATCTGATTTCCCAGATGTGAAATGAGAAAGTACAGGAAGGTATCAAGAGGCAGAGCTGTGCTGGGTAGTAGAAAGAAATCCAGGATGGCCCAGGACACCTGGTTTCCAGTCCTAAGTATACCAATAACAAAATCCATGATACAGGATTTAAGATAGACTCTCAAAGATGACTCTCATCTACCTCTAAGGTAGATGACCCCTACCTCTTCCAAAACAGTTTACAGGGGAAATAACAACCTTCTCCAGCCATTTGAGTTGCTGTCAGTGCTTTCGACATAATTAACACTGCAACAGACACCATGGTTTCCCCCTCATGCCTTTCTGGCATTTTCACAATCTCCTTTACAAGCTCTGTGTTTTGGGTGAAGGTGACATCAATTTGGAGCTTGTGACTACGACCTAAATTCATCAATATAATCCCTTCCCCTAGTCATAGTTTTGGGTCTGAAATAAGTACACAAACAAAGTTGGATCAAAAAGACACAGTGAGCTTCTGAAAAAGTAGATTTCCCACTCCCTTAAGAAATTCCTTGATGGGAGAGCAGGTAAACCTAAGAAGTGTTCATTGGCCATCTCCCAGTCACTAGGAGAAGCCAGCCAGCCTTCATGGTATTACTAAACCACTGAAACAAACAAACCCCAATGGCCACCTGACTCTACTTTCCATTTACAGGAGTCTTATGTTTAAAGTCTTTATAATTAAGTTCAAATCAGATTTTTCTGTAACATGCAATTAAGCAAGAGGCACAGAATTAGATATCTCTACAGATATGCATGTAGATATACAATGATGCTTATTGATACAGATAGGGTACTGTGCTAAGTACTTTATGGGAATTGTTTCCTTTAATCATCATGATCAAAACTCACAAAAATAGATACTACCATATACATCTGTCAAATGAGAAAGAAGCTTCAGAAATGTTTATAACTGTTCAGTCTATGCAACTAATCAGCAGAGGGTGTGCAATTTCATAGTTCCAAAGCAATTGCTTAAACCACCTATCCTCTGGTTCAGCTTGCCACTGTCCTAAGCTACAGTGAGAAGGGTGAGGTTGTCTCTACCCTGCCCCATCAGAACCTTCCTCCCACAAGATCCACAGAGCCCTAAACCACCTTATCCCAAAGGTAAAGTAACTGGTCCTGACTGGCAGGCCACGTTCTGTCCTCCTGAGCCGTACTCACTGGCTCTGTCCCATTCTTTTGCTGCTAGTTACCCAGTCAAATCAAATGATGAACTTTCTCCAAGAACATATTTATATCTTCCCAGAAACCTTTGATGTCTTCACCTAAAGGTGAGACTAATGGAGTCCAAGCATACTGGGAGATGTGTAGATGTGATTTTCAAATAGTTCTACTTAGATAATTACATTTAACATTGGCAATATTGTGAGGACATCAAATTCATATTTCATTAACTGAAAGTTGGTAAGTTGATTCAAAGTCTGGCACAAATTTTAAAAATAGCTACTCTAGAAAGATAAGAAATAATTAGCAAGAGAATCACATTTCCATTAACAAAAATAACAGAAGTGATTAACCCTTTGGGGGGCATGAATGTGCCAGATTATTTATAAACCTACAAATACACATAACCACATATATAATACACACACACAAATACACACACACATACGAAATCAGCAACCTTTTGTTCCTGCATATGTGATTAATTCATAGAAAGAGCTTATATTACCCAGTGCTGCCCATTTCCTTATGTATTTTCACAGCTTAAATACTTCTGGAGTAAGCCCTTCTCTGTGGCACTGTTTTCTTCATTGTGTCTTATTTGTATGAACCGAAGGAAGGAAAGAAGAAATGAATGAACCAACAAAGTGATGGGAGGAAGGAAAGGGAAAGAAAGAAGGGAAAAAAATAAATTGTTTAAACATACTTTCAGGAAAAAAAAGACCGTAATTACTTTTATTAATTTTTTCTGCCATAATTTATACTAGAGTGCTTTATTATGTTGATTACTACAAAGAAATAAAAGGATCTCACCAATAATTAATTAATTGTGCAATTAAAATCACACACCTGAATCTTCCACAAATGTTTAAATAAATCATTTTTAAGAGAATTAGTATGTAGCTGCTTTTCCAGATGTTCCAAAGGCAAACAAATGTGCTCATTAGCATACTTCAGGCCTTGAACTATGCTTGTCTCCTCTTTATAATTTTACCTTTTATTTCCAACTCTAAATCCCCTCAAGTCAAAAAAGGTCAAAACCTGCTATCGCACCAATAAATAATGTTGGAAAACAGTAAATGCACGTTTTGCAAATCAATGACTATATTTAAACTACAAATAGGCTATGTATTACTTTCTATATTGGAAAAAAATCTATTCAAGTAAAAATTAGAAGAAGATCAACATGTTGAAATAACAAACACACATGTTTAAATATCTAAAAATAACTTTTGTCACGTATTATCTCAAGTAACCCTCACAGTACGTTTGGGGGGAAAGTACCATTTAATATTCATATTTGCAACTAAGGAAACTGAGACAGAGAGATTGCTTAAACTCCCATAGCTAGTGAGTTGCAGAAGTAGCAATACTATAATCTAAAACCCCCAAATATATGCCTGTTGTTTTCACTTATACAAGTCTCCCCTCCAAGAAGTGAAGATTTCCGTCGATTGATAAAGACCTTGAAAAAGAGATGTAAAGAAATACAAACAGGGTAGCCAGGCATGGTAGGTGCTTGTAGTCCCAGCTACCTAGGAGGCTGATGCAGGAGGATCACTTGAGCCTAGGAGTCTGAGGTTGCTGTGAGCTATGCTGATGCCACAGCACTCTAGCCTAGGTGGCATACCAAGACTCTGTCTAAGAAAAGAGAAGAGAAAAGGAGAGAGGAGGGGAGGGGAGGGGAGAGGAGGGGAGGGGAAGGGAAGAGAAGGGAAGGGAAGGGAAGGGAGGGAAGGGACAAACAGAAAACATTTCTATAAGTGGAAAGAGTCTGTAAGAAATTACCTGATTAGCCTATAGAAACTCAATGAACATGTATTTATAGAGTAACATGGGAAGGATGAAAAGCCATGAAGCTTTGAAATAAAGATTTTTTTGATGAAACAAACTGAAACTGCCCCACATTAGCAAAAAGTATTTGTTTGATTTTTCAGATCAATATGAGGGTACAAACGATTAGGTTACTTTGTTTGTATTTGTTAAGTAAAGGGCGAGCTGTAGTTGAGCCCTTCACCAGAAGGTGTGCCATGTACCCTTACATTATGCCCATTAAATGAGAGCTTACCAATTCCCCTCCCTCCTTGCTGCTTCCCCTTCCCCGCCCCCAACTTGAATTGAATTAAATTTGTCTCTTATGTGGGTATGTATTAGTTTGTCTACTGGACCCATCTTAGTATTGAGTACATTAGATACTTGCTTTTCCATTCTTGTGATACTTTACTAAGGAGAATATTCTTCAGCTCCGTCCAGATGGATACAAACGACGGAATGTCTCTATCTTTTTATGGCTGACTAGTATTCTGTGGTATACTTATACCACAGTTTATTAATCCATTCATGTATTGATGGGCATTTGGATTGGTTCCAATCTTGGTGATTGTGAATTAAGCTGCAATGAATATTCTAATGCAAATGTCCTTGTAGGAAAATGATTTTTTTACTTCTAGATAGATACCTAGTAATGAGATTGCAGGATCAAATGGAAGGTCTGCTTTTGGCTCTTTGAGGATTCTCCATACTTCTTTCCACAGAAGCTGTATTAGTTTTCAATCCCACCAACAGGGTAAATGTGTTGCCTTCCTTCCATATCCCCACCAGAATCTCTGCAGCTTTGTGACTTTGTGATGTGGGCTATTCTCACTGGGGTTATATGATATATTTTATTTGCATTTTTCTGATGATTAGGAACAATAAGCATTTTTTCCATGTGTCTGTTAGCCATTCATCTAACTTCTTCAGAGAATAATCTTCATGTCTTTTGCCCACTGATAACTGAAATTATTTGCTCCTTTCTTGTTGATTAGTTTGAGGTTTCCATAAATTCTAGTTATTAGCCCTTTGTCAGATTTGTAACATGCACATGTCTTCTCTCATTCTGAAGGTTGTCTGTTTGCTTTAGTTGTAGTACTCTTAGCTATATGGAAGCTTTTTTTATTATTAAATCATAACTGTGTACATTAATGCAATCATGGGGTACAATGTATATACAGAAGCTTTTTAAATGGACCACATCCCATTTATTTAATTTTGGTGTTGCTTCTATTGCCAATCTCTTCACAAAATTGTTTCCCATGCTGATGCTGTCAACAGTTTTTCCCACACTTTCTTCTAGAGTGTTTTTCATTTTATGTCTTAGATTTAAATCTTTTATCCAATGAGAGCCAATTTTTGTCAGTGAGAGGTGCAGGTCTACTTCCAGTCTTCTACATGTGGCTAACCTATTCTCCCAGCATCATTTATTAATAGGGATTATCTTTCCCAGTTTATGCTTTTGTTTGGTTTATTAAAATTCAGATGGTGCTATGTGGCTAGTTTGATCTCTAGGTTCTCTATTCTATTCCACAGATCTATGTCTCTATTTTTGTGCCAATACCATGCTATTTTGATCACTATAACCTTGTAGTATAACCTGAAGTCTGATACCTAATGCCTCTGGATTTGTTTTTATTGCTTAGAATTGCATTGGCTATTTGGGGTTGTTTTCTGGCTCCATATGAAACAAAGTACTATTTTTTAAAGTTCTTCAAAGTATGACATTGGTACTTTAATGGGGATTGTATTAAATCTGTAGATCACTTTGGATAGTATGGACATTTTTACAATGTTGATTTTTCCTATCCATGAGCATGATATGTTCTTTTAACATACATAAATCCA